>JAODGE020018236.1:0-25143 GCA_027574965.2 Ecitophya simulans | reverse complement strand
TGCAAGTTATGTTGGCAAAAACATGACACGTCCCCCTTCAATTATTATATGACAGTAGATAAATTGTTTTTGGTTCGTTACTTGTTTTTGTTTCGTTCCTACTACTTCTTACTTCCCAAGTTTTTTTGTTAACCGAGAACAATTCTGGCATTGCAATTTGAAAAAAAACTGAACTTACAAAGTATACGCGGAATATTTACAATATACAAGCAGTTACCCGTGTTGTATCATGCATTCATACCGGTATAGCTGATATAGTTGATAATAACAGTTATGAGTGTGTTGGGCTTTAAATAATTAATGTCGGAAACGAATGGCATACTCATATGTGGCCATGAAACGATAAATTACGAATTATTTATTTTCAGGAATTACAGGGCGACGGAGAGTGTTGCGCGATTTGCATCGAGCCCTATCGCGTTCCGGAAGTCCTTCGGATGTTACCCTGCAGGCAAGTTATTTTTACGATCCGAGGCGGGGGTCGTTTATGTAATGCGACGGCCGTAAATTGTGACATTCATGTGTGTATGGATTCCAGCCACGAATTTCACAAGAACTGCATCGATCCGTGGCTGCTGGAGCATCGCACGTGCCCGATGTGCAAGATGGACATCCTGAAGCACTACGGGTTCGCAGTGAGTCCGAACGTAGGTGCCGCGACGCGCGCGCGCCCCCAAACCGCGAGCGCCGCCGGAGCGCGATTGTGATCTTGCGTTGCGTGTGCTTGCAGTTCACCGGCAGCCAGGAGAGCATCCTGCACATGGAGGCGGAGGAGGCGGTGGCGCTGGACGGCGGCGCCGACCACGATCACGACGGCGCCGGCGGCGGTCCGGCGCGTCGCAACGCCGGCGGCGGCGGCATCAGTCCGCTGCCGCAGATACGCGCCGGCATCGACGATAATCAGGTAATCGATATGCAAACCGGTTGCTTGACCGGCGCACGAGCACAGGGTCTATATTTACACGTCGATTTCGTCATACCCTTTTCTAGAGGGCGTCAGTGAATAATGTTTGTCTTTCTTTTTATCATTAATCCAGAGATTCGATTCCGATCAACACAGCAGTCGATCGTCAAGCCCGAACGAAATGACGCCCTCGCTATCGAATCGCCAAATGCTCCCCGTGCGGCAGGACCTGTGCGTGACGTGCATAGCGGCGGCGGCGGCGAAGGTGAACGTTAAGCGCGACGCGTCGCACGCGCCGCACACGACCACCATCGCGGCCACGGCGAATGACGCCGTCGCAACGACGGCGACGTCCGCGGCGTGTCACATCGGCTACGACGACGACGACGAAACTGCCGCGAACATTCATCGCGCGACGCAGTGAACGCGAACACCTCCTCGTACCACCGTGTGATTCCCCCGCTTGCAAACAGTGCGGCGAAGGTACGCATTTCCCCCCTCGACTGCCAAGCGGCGCGCGCCGCCCAACAGACAAAAACTAACACTAAACTAAACGAAAAAAAGGTACTAGTATGTAAAAGTGCCTAGTCTACGAGTTACACAATACTAACAACTATGAAGATAATTATCGAGCGGTATTCTCATTTGCGCGTCGCTGCACTGAGGGCGCAGCCGGCCCCGCGCGTGGGGGCGGCGGGCGCAGCTGGGGGCGACGCGCGCGATTCAAACTCTGCGACAAACGTTTGACGCAAACTTACATAAGAATGCGCATATTTATTTTTGTGATATTACCGATACTGATCTAATGTTAAGTAACGCTAAGTGATAACGCGGGAAATTGTGAGACGGACGACGCTACGAATAGTTTTAAGGCAAACAAAAAAAATATTCAGAACTAACGCAATATTTTCATCACGTTGTATTTTATCGACTATCGACTATCGAGGCGCATCGCATTCAACTCTTTTCCGTTGGCGTTTCGCGAAGTGCGCGCCGATAACAGCGTCGGGCGGGCTTCCAGGAAGCCGCGACGCCGGCGTTTATATTTATGACTTAATCTTTTTATCGTTTCTATTGTTTTTTTACGCGTTGCAAAGAGAGCGGCGACATCGCACACAACAGACTGATTGCAAAAGCGAAGCGTTTATTCAACGTAATTCTTAATTGTTACGACTATCAGCCAGCGACGGTGATGACGTTGATGTATTCACAATAAACGCACTAAGCGCGACATATGATATAACGACATTACCAATTATTATGCCTGAAGGCTGGCGGGCGAGACAAAACGTGCGATGGCGCTGAGGGACTCACGCAGTTTGGATGTTTCGAAGATTTCGATAATCAAATGGTGCTTAACGATATCTATCAATCTATTTATTCATCAAGTACTTTTATAAAATTGTGTTCCCGGTGGCAAATCCGCTTAGCAGAAAATGTCTAAGGTTTAAAAACTATTTTTTGTGTAAAATCTAACATTTTAATATATTAGTTGGGAAATTGGTTTAGCTATCATTTTCTGAAATTTGCGATATCTTAATACACGAAAATATTAAACGAATACTCTACTTTGTACGTCAGGAACACACATTTATGATAAAATCCAATTTTCGAGTACAAAGCATAATTCACCCACCTTCCTTCCTTCCTTCCTTCTACTATTTTCTACTCGAAATAATCCATTTCGAACGCTCTCCACATCAAAACTTACCTCGAAAATGATATTCGCACGCAGGAAATGTAAATAAACCAATTTTCCAACTAAGTAAATCTATATCCCAATGATTTCTGGTCAAATTCAAAAATGTGCGACAAAATTTATTAAGGAGATACTTAATGCATCTTAAAATAGATCTAACTAACTAACGACGATATTTAGAACGCGTATGACACACATTGACAACGTATTTTTAATTGTAACGATAAAGTTCTGGTTAAAAAAAACACGTGGCTAGGTACAGTCCAAAAGCGAAATCTAGACATTGTCGATATTGAGGAGAAGATTGACTAAGATTGTGTCGGCGTTTTTGTCGAAATGTTAATTTAATTGACGGACGAACGAGAAACAAGCCATATTATACATAGTGAATAAATAATTTGAATACAACCTGTGTATAGTCCTGTATGTTACAGTTTTATGTACTGCCTTACACTTTTAATTTATGTTTATCACTTTGCGGGCGCATTTTTTGTGTCGTAAACGAATGGTCGGATAATGGTGGTGCTCGTGTTATATTGACTTTTCGTCTAGTCGGTTAATTTCGCTGATCGAAAGCAAAGTCTGCGGCACAGACGCGTGCGTCATTAGTTATCATCAAGATTCCGTTCACGGTGCGTTAATCACATCGTGCATCTCATTCCAAATCGTTTTCCATTAGCGCAGTGGACGCGTTTTTTCGAGAATGAATGTGCACATGAAGCGTTTTGCAAGTCTGGCCGCTCTCGAATGCGAAGATTCAGAAAATAAAAGTGCGAAGGTGTCCAAAAGGAGCTGTCAAACAGCTAATCGTTAGCTGTTGAAATGCAATTCTTTGTCCGTGGGCTTCGCGGCCACACAAAACCGAGTTATTTATAACGCGCGAATGTAGCGCACGGACAGATTTTTCGCCAGCGACGCCGCCGCGAGCGCGATAAACATTTAACGATTGTCGCAGGTCAGTGCCGCTTTAATTTCGAAATTGTCGGCCCGCGTTGCGAACGCACCGCGCGCGCCACTATTATTTAAATAGATCATTGCGACAGACTGCGGCTGGTGCCGAAAACGCAACCGCACTTTAGAACAATTGAGCAGAGAGCACTGTCATACGTGCGAACAAAACAAAAAGATAATAAGTGCATGGGCGTCGAGAGTAAATTGGCGCCGATGTTGGGTCGCGCATGCATAATATGTTATCTTAATATTACCTTAAATAGCTTTTGTTTGTCGTTTGTTCCACTGATTTGCGGCTTGTGAGCCAATACGATTGTGGCGCTTGGCGAGGTTTCCCTTGAGGGATTCGACACACGTTTGTTTTCGTTGTTTTTGTTGCAGAAATCCAGTTTTTACTCCGAGATATCCACTACTGGAGGTCAGTGAAATAAAAAATGAGAAACTGCAGACAACGCAGCTGCGAGCCAACTTGTGATAAACAACTTTTATTTTGCAGTCGTTCTAGCCATTTTAGTTCTTTATAGATGACTTAAATTTTCTTAAATTTTCTCACAAAGTCGTATGAAGTTGGGATTATTTCAACCAAATTGACTCGTAAAATTTTCGTTAATTAATATTAATTACTATAGCGATTGGGTGAAATTTCACATCACACTTTTGCTTTCGAAAGGGTTGATTCCTTGCACGGTTACTTTCTAGCCCGCTGCTTCATTTTGGGCTCATACATAGCTCATTACTGACTTCTAAAGTTCCAACTATTTATTAAGTTATGAAAATAACCAACCGGTATGATTATGATAACATAATATATTATCATTTAATTTAATTATTAAAGTAAACTTATTGGTTGAATTGGGTGCAAGACTTCATAAGTTGATTTACGAAACAAACGTATCCATTCTATAATAAATCTAGTATTATTAAACGTATTGATTGGGTTGGGCATAAAATTTAATCCGTCAGGTATTCATACTAAAACGCTTAGACTTCATGACGTAAATAACAATTATGCCTAACCGATTGGAAACGATAAATTTTGGTGTATTATATTACTAAATTGTCTTCAGGTGAAACTTTTATTGCTTCTTCTAACACTACTAACTAATATCAAATGAATTTAAATGAAATTCTCTTATAATCTCCGCCGACCTCACGAAATCGTTTCAAAGCTATGATTATTAACCAAAATTTCAAAATTCGGTCCAGTATTAGCTTGTGTCGAGCAGATGTTAATTAGTATTCAACCTGACTAGAGATGAACACGTCGATACTAACATAAGCAGGCGAGCGGTGAATTTGATCGCTTGCGAAATTCTCGCACTACGCGCATAAATTCCGTACGTCTAAAAACATGACAAACATTATATTGGATCAACGACTGCGAATAGCCAAGTGGGCGTACGTTCGAATTAAATGACAAACCGACCGAAAAGGGAGAAAGACCATTCCAGACCTTGTTAGAGCGTGAGGCACGCTACAGGGGCGGCAATAAAGTGCTTATTTAACGCTTTCATTAAAACGCACCGCAATTACGGCGACGCCGACAATGTCGCATATTCCTTTGTGCGAAGATGTCATCGATAACGCGCGCTCGAGAGTCACGTAGTTCCCAACGTCATCAAACTCATAAACGTTATGAAAACATTCGCATTTTGCAAACGCGTTACATTGGAATAAATTAAACCGACGACGACGAAGGTGAGACGCGGCCGGAAAATGGGACACGAAGGTATGGATCCACAAAGGCAGCGTTTACTACGCTTAATGCTGCGCCTGATGTTGCTCACGACCATGATGCACATTGCCGTCTACGCCTTCACACCGGGGATGCTGCGGAGAAAGCATGAGTTGCGGAGGCAACGAGAAAATGACGACAAAAGGCAGAAATAGGCTGATTCAGACGGATTTGATTATTTTATATGTTTTATATGTCATATTATGGCTTGTATAAAATAAATATTGACGTTGTACAAACGCAATACACGGCCATGCATATGGCGCTTGCTAGACAACCGAAACAACTCGTGTTGTAAAGTGTATGACGTCAACTGGTTTGAATTACAAAATATTTGTGTAAAGTTTTACATGCCGAACTAGGAAAATATACGATTCTAACAACGTTGAAATGTAAAAAATACTACATTGGATATATTCAAAAAATAAATGGGGAGTACTCTTTCAACCAAGTACGGTTTACGGCCTTTGAGTGGATTATAACATGATTCTAATCATCCTTCTAATGTGATCTATTATGAATGAATAGTTCATAATTAAAACCTTACTTTCATCCGGGCAAAACTTTTCAGTTTGCCATGAAACTGGTGTCTCGGGTGTCACATCGTAGAATGTGTGACGCATCATGCGTAGAATTTACCAAATTGACATAATTATTTATTACCCATAAATAATTATTTAATTTTCGTGTATTGTTCTAGTAAATTGGCTTTCCAGAGGTTTTTAATGACAATTCTTCAAATTCTAGTTTTCCTCATGTCAATTGAATCAAAATGATACCGGGTGATAGGAGCACCTTCCACTGAAAAGCTTCATCTAGAAAGTTGTTACCCGTCCTTTTATTAAATTGTTGAAAGCTGCGCCATGAAAACAAGAGGCCGACGCATAACAGTCTTCACCTTGGCATTAATCTTAGTCACATTGGTTATATTCCTCATTGTGTACTTCCTGACGCCAATCCCCGAAAAATACCAGCATCCGGAGCCTACGACACCTACGTTTACAGAGGCAACGCCCATGGAAATGGACATGGACATGGACATGGTGAGGCTCACAGGCGAACCGAGAACAACAACAACAACAACATAGTTAATTGCTGTGCCGCTTCATTTGATTGTATATTAAAGCTAGTTGATAAGTCAAAATACTGCATTGATGACATTGTAATCCACGACAAATGATCGATAAATTCTTGTCACTTTGTAGACAGATTGATATCAAATTTGCGTTGTAAAATGTGGCGGAATAACGGCATGAGCCCTAAAAATCGGGAATTATTCCGATTTATGTTCAAGTTGTTTGTCCTTACCGCTGTGATAACATTCTCTGTGGACTTACTGACTGCAGGATTGGTTTACCGTAAGCGTCAGATGCAACAACGAGAACAAGCTGAAAGGTCGCGTGAAAAGTGGCTTGCAAAGTCAAAACAAGAAAGAGGCGAATAATGGTACATAATATGCCAAACTGAACAACTATTATCACTCTAATGATCCGATATTGTTCGTTTTCTTGTCAATATGCCTATACAAAAAAAAAATTTGTAAAAAAGGGGAAACTCAATAATATGGACCCAGGTAAACTGATCAAATACTTCTTCGTCGCAGGTCTTGTTACCATTGTAGTAGATGCTATAACCATAATAAGGATTTACGGGAAAACGGTAGAGAAAAAGTGCAAGTGTATGGTCCATACAGAGGCAGTACCAAGACATGGTCATGACAATCACAGTAAGCATGACAAACGCGACAAGCGTGATTAGAATTGTCACGAATCGATTCTCCAATCAATCAAAATTTGACGACGTGCCGTACAAACGTTTCCGAATATTTTGATACATTTCGAACTTGAAATTGTCCAGTCCACGCAATTCGAATTCAGTCTCGTCCAGTTCGTTGCAATTCATGAAAAATTATACGCCAAGGGGACCCCAAGGACTGACGGTCCTGTACTGGGGGTCATTCGCCGCAGTCATTGTCTACATCGCAAGCAACTACTACAGGGCAAACCAGGTGCGCGATGAATTTTCAAAAGAGGAATTTCCGAAATGGAAGAAACCAGATTAACGTCTCAATCATTCCTGCTGATGCAATGGGCGTAACGCACATTACGTGACATGTTGCAAGTGTCTTCCTTTTGATATGAAATAAATCGAGATGTGTAAATTATACGTTTAACTATTACTCTATTAACAATTACGTTAATCGTTGAGGAATCCGGTTCGATATAGCATTTCTGATGACATTTGAAAATGCCTTTTATTTCCACAATCAGTTAACGGAAACCAATATGTAATAATAATATACATCAAAAAATATTAAATTTTGAGAGGTGGGAAATGAAGGGGGCGAGGGGCGTAGCTTAGACGAAATATGGAGGAAGGTAGGGTAGGAGGGGTGCACAGGTGCAGAGATTTCCTTTTTTGAAAAATTGTAAAATGTAAAGCTTAAGATATCAAAATGATGGTAGGTAGGGAAATGCAAGTTTGATATTAGGATATTGTATCGTTGAGAAGGTTCCGGTGTAGTCGGTAGTCGCTAAGATGCTAAATAACCTTGGTTAATCATCGATATAAACGAATAATAGTGAAATTAAATATGGACAGGATAATAAACGCAAACGGCCGAGCGTGTGCACGGCAAGAAAGCATTTAACTTACTACCCTGTATATAATCAGAACGCCTGTATCGAGTGGAAAGTCGTAACGTAAGCCTGCCGCTGAAGACACGCGCGTGCATTTTATATGGCATCGATGTCGAAATCCTCGCCCTCCTCGTCGACGATCTTCTTCGGCGGCTGTTGCACCTGCACGACCGGCTTGATGGGCGCACGGTCGTTGTATTCAATCTCAACGTCGCTTTCTTCCTCCTCGCTCTCCGAGTCTTCTTCCTCGGCCTCCTGGAGCCACTTGATGAAAGGCGCCGCGTTCTTATGGATCTCGGTAGACACCTCCTTGGAGACGTACTTCTTAGACACCTTGTCGGCCCATTCCAAGATGGCGGATTCGGAAAGGATGTCCAGATCGTAGACGAGCTTCAAGATGACGGGCACCTTAGTGATCAGGCATTCCTTGTGCAGATCGATGATCTGCTCCAAACCGCCGATGAAGTACTTCTGCGCCTTCTTGTCCTCCAAAGTGAAACGCAACAGCAACAAGCGATGTTTCTTAGTCTGCTGTAGGATGTTCTGATCAAAGAGCAGCTCAGCAAGGATAAGCGGTGCTTTCTGCTTGATTTCCAAACGTTCAGCTTCGTTGAGGATTTCCTTCTGAACCTGTGCAGAGTCCAGCTGGCCGGCATCGCGCTTCTTCTTCACCAAGTCGTACAAGATGTCCATGCGTTCCTTTTCCGGCTTCTCCAGATCGTCGTTAATGGTCATGTTCTTCGCGCCATCGGTCAAATCTTGCATGCGTGCGCGAACTGCGGCCTCGGAGACATCCACAACCCATTCAGTTTCGTCTTCTTCACCATTATCCTGTAAAGTGGAAAGTATTTGACGTTAATTGGCAAATTCGCAGCGCTGTGGGTGAAAACTTACAGTTGCCGAAATGTCAGCGGGGTTTTCGCACTCTCCGTCATTCTCCCCGTTGGTGGCGTCGCCGTTGGTACGCTTGCTGCGTTTGGAACGCTTGCCCTCGGTGAGAGACGAGCCCTGCGAGGCGGGATTCAAGTTCGGGGGATTTTTCAAGATGTAAGTGATCAACTTATGCGTGGAATCCAACATTCCGTGATAACCGCAAGCTTTGCAGCCCTGCGAGATGGTGCCGCGCTTGGCGGAAACAATCAAGTCGGTTTCGGGATTGTCGCACTCCGGGCATAAAACAAACCTACACCCAAACCCATAATTAGCATCTATGCGTTCGAGAATTAGCCGCGACATACTTCCTGATAAATCCATCCAACAAATCTTGCAATTTGACAGCGTCATGACTACCGTTCACGATGAAACGCTCGTTCTTGAAATCAAATTGCGTCTGGGCGCCCAACTCGCAGCCGAAGTACTTGGTCGGATAGGTTGGCGGTCTTCCCAATGCCTTGGCCACTTCAGCCATGTTAACAATCACCTTAAATAACGAAGTTAACGTGTCACATTACCAAACGTAGAGACGACTACGCGCAGAACCTACGGTTTTGATACCGTTGCCTTTCCCCTCGACTTTGGCCATGATCCTAGGCATTTTATAGCGATAAAAGACATCGCTGACATTTCGGTTGACGTTAACGCTCCCCATCTTGTCGGCGCGTTACTACCACGTTCTAGATGTTGCCGCGAAGATGCGCTGCTCCTGCTGGCCGACGGCCGTCCCTTCGTCTAGCTAGACGCGATGATGGTGATGGTGATGGCTGCGGGATGTTGGTCCGGTAATGGTGATGGCCTCCTATTGCGATATCTTTACGTAGGTCAATCGTTCTCGCCAGCGCCAGTCACGTTTCTCTAAAAGGCTGCAGTTTCCGATGCCTATTGGATGAAAATTTTGTTTTCCTGATGGCACAATCACTTCAAGCATGAATAACTCCGACCTCTAAATCGCAGCGCGAGTGCTTAGCGAATCAGCGCCGTGATTCATTAGCAATTGATTCTAGGCGAACTAAGCGCAATAATTACCTATAGCAGGTGGTGGGCTGTCGCAGCGAAGTCATGCACCCCGCCTGCGCAGTACCTGTACTCCCAACTATGCCTTTGTTTAATAATGTCTCTGAAATGAAAGAATAGCAGTTGTAAAAAACGAGCCAAATCGTGTGCGCCGCTCATTCGTGGTGAGAATTGCGCGCGGGTAATAACGTAAATTGCTGCGTCCCAACGATTGTCTGACGCTTGGAGCAACCACGTGAATTGACGCTGACGTCAAGCGAGATAAACGTCAATCACAAGGCGCCCCGGAAACAACCGGAACTTTTGATAATGCGACCAACTTCGCGCACGCCGACCTTACCAATTCGGATGAAAGCGAAGAGACCCAAGCCCCATCTCATTCCAACGCTTCTCGAAAACTTAATAGATCCACGGTGTATTAATTAAAATTACGCTTTTGTTTCACGAGATCACTGATTGCGGACGAATTACGCGCGGGCACACCATCACAACGAGAATTAGCTGGCGCGGGCGGCGCGGCGCGCATAGTACGCCGGCGTATGCCACCCCCCAATGTCGCGCGACGCTTAATTCTTGGCTGCGAACGGTGCGGACGCTGCGGCGGTCTCTGGTGCGGGCATCATCCGCGAGGGACGCATCGGCGATCGTGCGGCGCCTGCGATTAGCTGCTTCGCGCGTCGTGGGTCGTTCGTTCTTGGGACGATGAATTGCATCACCCACTGCTACTACATTTGCTCGGACTGCTCGGAAACCTGCTGACCGACTGGC
This sequence comes from Ecitophya simulans, assembly GCA_027574965.2. Classification (NCBI taxonomy): domain Eukaryota; kingdom Metazoa; phylum Arthropoda; class Insecta; order Coleoptera; family Staphylinidae; genus Ecitophya; species Ecitophya simulans. Next base: position 14,497 of record JAODGE020018236.1, on the reverse strand, counting down.
GTTCGCGCTGACCGGCGTTCAAGTCAGCGACTGACATCCGCCCGTCGGCGGTCGAAACAAGCAAGCTGCGATCTTTCGACGGCGTTGAGTGCGTTCGCGTTCGGCGGCGCGAACGGGACACCATCGGAGAGCGCGGCGGCCGGCGCGGTACAATGGCGATGGTGGCGAGACTGTCGGCGGCACACGGCAGGGGCGGGCGACGCGAGTGCCGCAGTGGAGGCGGCGCGCGCGCGGCGCAGGTGCGTCAGCTGGTGTCGTGGAATATCGATCATTGCGATGCCGACGTGCGCACTCGCGCGTGCGTTGCGCGTGCATTGCAACCCGCGAATCGTCGAAATTATCGACGGGCGTTACGTTTTCTGCTTTGTCCGAAAGTCGGTACCTAGGTTAACTGATCATACCCTATCGCCGCCTCGTCAATCTCTAATATTAAAATTGACCAGCAGCGTACACAAACAATACCGACTGCAATTACATTTGCAGTCCACATCGAACTCTGAATACCAAAAAAGATTATCGACGCTTTCTATCGATACGATATTAAGTATTGACATAAAAAAAACTAAAAATAAAGTTTAATAGAGTCCCATAAAATAAAAACTGGAAGTAAAACAACTCAACTCGACATTAAATACGACAATAAATCAACAATACTCCGATTAAAACCTGTTTACCAATAAGCAGACGGCTAAACAAGTTTTGCACACAGGAAACAAAAACAAAGCCTCGGAATACGAGAACTTCGCATCATAAAATTAACGGAGCGCAACTTTTGGCGCAAGCTGTTTAATAATTTATTAAAGCGCTCCCCGTTGCCAACATATTTGCAACTCGCAATTCGTCGATTCCCCGAACAAGTGCGTCACGATGCGTATAAAAAATCAATAAAACAGCGCAATTATTCCAGTCGCAACGTTAAATTATTCCGCACGTTCGCGCCTATCTAAGTAGCCACCCAACAAAGCTTATCTATTGCAAATGCCAAACCAAGGAATGCACTTGTGTAATCTACATCTACAAATATACTGCCTAATTACACCAAATTATATAACACGATGCACACGCAGAATTTGTATACAGAGATAAGATAAAAGCGGATCATCTGGCAGCGAGTTTGCGTGATTGATTTCTAGTTACTGATTTGATTAGATTAAATTTCGCATTTGCCACTATTACTGAATAGTGTTAATTTTTAAACAATTACCTTTGTGTTTTGCTAAAGTCATATAAGAAGTTTGCGTCCCACTTGGACGGTGTGCAGTTGACCAGAAAAGAAACAAAAAAGGTCCAGCCGATATGTCTCAAACACCAGTTGAAGCCTTCGGGGTATGGAATACTCTCCGCAAACCTGAAACAGTTATCCAAATGTTAACTTCCTTTCCGAGCAGTCATTAGCTGTGCTGGCAGTAAGGCTGGCAAGCACTTGAGAATGACACTGCACACTCATCCACAACAAGCACAGTGATGTACATTGCACCAGTGTGCAATGTAATGCAATGAATGCAATGTGAAGAAAGTGAGCAGCAAGAGGAGATTGCCAGTTTGGAGCATATGTTGAGGTACACTTGTGAATATTTGATGAGGCTGGTTAGGGTCGATCGCGATTGCGTTCGAGATGATGAAAAAGCTAGTGGGCATTTGATGATGTGTGCATTACGATACGTGCGCAACGTGCGGCTAGCGCCGGAAACTTACCCTATGGTGCGACTTAGCAACAAGGTGCACGTTTCGCACGGTGGCAATGCTTGTGCACGACTGCGTTTCACTTATCACTAACCGGGGGCAGATAGCGAGCAGGCGGCGCGTCGAACGTGGATCGTAAAACGGGCGCAGGTGAAGCGCTGGCCGATCTATGGACGACGTACTGTCGACAGATCGCGTGCGTGCGACCACGGGACCGTGCGGCGAGTTGTCCACGATGCAATTCAACACCGCATTGACGACATCGCCATATGTAGCAGTCGGTTTCAGTGAAGAAAGCACTGGAAAGTTTTGAGATGCTGCATGGTTTATACAGATGTGGATAGATGGCGGTGTATACACAATGTAGATAATTAGTGACTTTTTTGCTATGTTTATAATATTTTGTTCTACTTATATTTTATAATAAATTGAAAACTATTTTTGTAAAGTCATAATACGTAAAATGCTTTACTGTTAATATATATTGAAATTACTTCCATATTTATTTTAAATTTATGCATTTTAGTTTAACTAGACAGAGATAGACGTCGCCCAGTGTCAAAAATAATTTAAATGTATGCAATAGTTTCAAACATATTTCAAACATGCGTATTTATCTATGGTTTCAAAAAAATTTAAAAAAACGCATAAAATATTTTATACTTTCAAGTTGAAATAATATCAGTTTGTAAGATATGTCACTGGAGTTATAACATTTTAATCTATTGTGTGCCATATGTGCCATATCTGCAATAAATTAAATTTATTAATTCTAGCCATGTTATTTTACAGTAACATTGTAGAGTAAAATAACATCGCTTGGTATAGTATATGTTAATACTTTTATACTATTTTAACTTATTGTGAACAAGTAAATGCATAAAATTTATCAATGTCAGAATACGTACAACATAGTATACTACCAAATAAGTTAGGTGATCATGTTGTAGAAATAACAGTAACAAAACATATTAAAAGTGATTTATATAATTTATTTGATAATGTAACAAGTTGTAGATGGAAAAACGACAAATTTTTGATCTACAATAATAAAACACAATAAAATAATAATAAAAGATGGTTAAGTCGATTAATAGAATACATGTACATTGTAAATAAGTGATTTCTCTACGTTCTTCTTCAAATCGTCCTCGTTTGCGACGCCTTTGCATTTCGCTACAGTCCTAATCGAATGACGTCCATCATCCGTGTGAATTTATTTTAAAGCTACTCTTGTGATGTTCCTTCGTTTGCAATCGTCGCTTAACTTAAAAGTAGTAGATCAAATTAAATAATTAAGAAGTAATCGTCTCGTATTCTAGTAGTTACAAACATTACGCGTCGTTCAAGATTCCGTGAAAATACTGCCAGCCGAAATTCGAAGCTTCGTTCGTCATTTGCTCAACCAATAAACGAGAGGTACTTAAAGTATTCGTGTTTACACATTACGAGAGCAGGTATATGTACAAGAAAAATGTGATTTCATTTCAAGATGTCGTTAAAAATAAATATTGCAGTTTCTTTCGTTGTAGAACACGTAAAACAAGTGCGCCAGCCATTTTGCGCGTTCAGTATCCGTTCACAAAATGGCCGTCGGTCGCGCGAGTCTTAAATATTAAGTGATGAAATTCTGCAGCACCAGAGAGATCTTCAAGCACCAGAATTTGCGTTTCGCATAGCGGGACACGTTAAAGTCGAGAAACCCCTAAAGAATGTCCCCAAATACCAATTTTAACTGTGACAATGTTACCTATCATCAATTCGTTACAAAAATTTAATCGTTTTTTACTTAATGATGCAAATTTTTCTCGATTCTAACGCTGCCCCGCTACTTCCAATTATAGCCTACATTAAATACAGAATTTAAATATTACATTACGTTATTTAGCGTTGATAACATTAACATAACATACGATATTCATATTTGCGCCTTCGTCTCGCCTTACAACAAAGTTTGATTCATTTTTGGGATAATACTATACACATTATGTCTTTCGTCTATGTTCATCGTAAATTACTAGCTATCATTAGCATTGCCTTAGCCGCGCAACTTAAATCCATGTTTGCGTGAAACGCGTAAAACTAAACACAACTACGATACGAATAAACCCCAAAACCAGTCACCGATTGCACAAATAACCCGATTTTAATGTTTATTAAAATATATTATTACGTCTGCCCGCAGTGTCGCATGCGGGCATGTCTTTCGTCTTGAGTGTGAGTGTTTTGATTATCAGTTCGCTTCGCCCATCTTGCTCTTGCGTCTTGTGAAGTACAAACGTTTGTGAAGCACAAGTTAAACGACAGGGCGCTGCCGGCCCAAGTCGATAAAAGTAAAATTAAAATTATCACAGAAGTAAACATAAAACAAAAAAGATGCGCCCGTTTCGGTGAGCGTCGCGTGCCTCCCTACCTTACGACTGGACTTTCGTATTCACACCCTGTAAAACAGAGAGAAAAAAGAAAATCAATCAATCGCACGCACACCGAAACCAAAACCTTGCATTTGATGGAAGCGCAGTGGAATGTGCCTTAGCCGCCATCTCGCATAACAACAAATCAAACAACGGTTACCAACTATTCGCTCGTTATCGCTCGTTATTACAGCTAATGCACAATCCCTGCGAGTTGTGCGCGTGTTTTCTTTCTTGAATTTTCAATGTGTCATCTCACTGGAATAGAATAGAAACACAGGTGTAATTTATGCTATTTTACCAAACTATGGCAATTTGGAAAACCAATTATTGAAAGCGGGAAGTGGAGGTTGAGTTCCGATGAGTTCTATCAGTTACGTACTTGTAAGAGCATGTTAGCGAAATTCGAGTTGGTGAATTTGAAGTGTCGCTTGTCGTAGAACTTGAGCAGCGCTGGACTGTACGGGTGTTTTTCCTTGAGGTGCAAGTAGTGCACTTCCGGCTCGCTGGTTGTGTGTCCGCATTCCTCGCAGACGTAGACTTTGGTTCGGCGCTCTTTGTAAGCGTACTGGTGTTGCACTCCGTGGACCTTCAAGCAGTGCGATTCGAGCGAACACCTTTGAGTGAAGGATTTTTCGCATAAACTGCACTTGTACGGTCGAACACCTAAGGATAACGTTGGGATCAGTTGACATGCGAGGCCAAACACGATGAGTACTACGAGATTAACGATCACAAACCTGTGTGCGTTCTGGTGTGACGCTTCAGATCGAAAGTGTCGTTGAATCCCTTTCCACAGAAAGTGCACAGGTACCGCTTAACGTCAGAGTGGCACTTCATGTGCCTGTTGAGCAGACGTTGCAGGGCGAAGGACTTGTTGCAGATGCGACAGCAGAAGTGAGATTGTCCGTCCTCGGTGGTGATCGCAGCGACTTTGGGTTTCTCTTCCGTGCGCGTTGTGGTGCGCACCGTTTCCTGACTAGCAAGCGGATTCTTGATGCCGTGTCCACCGTTCACAAATTCGAGCTGCACCTCAGACGAAAGACCCAACTGCAACAGCAAATACAAGAATAAGAGTCGTCGCCAAACTCAACCAAGGAAAGCAAATCATTTTTGATAGTCAACGCTATGTACCAGCTAAACTCATCAAAGTAGTTTTGCTTACCCTCTGTTGCATAACACGACCGGGTACCTCGTTTGAAGACGAGTCCCTGCGCGCACCGCCCCCACTCACGTTTGCCGGCGGGCTGAGGCTGCCGTTCTCGTTGTGCGAGTTGCCATCGAGCGAGCAGGAAGCAGCGCCCGGGGAGGGAAGCGACATTGTCGTCGGAGAGTCGAGATCCAAAGCGGAGCCGTTGAAACTGAGACTGGGCGAAAGCATCTGTTGTGGCTGCATGTTCACAGAGTTGATGCTGTCGCTCACGGCTGCTTGGTACGAGGGCAGATTGTCCTGGTACATCTTGGGGAACTGGTGTTGTTGAGGCTGGTTTGCGTACCGGTCGCCATTTTGATAATTCCTGTTTAACAAATGATCCGGAAACTGATCCATGTTTTCCACGTTCTGCAGCTGAGCTGTGTCAGGTGTCATCGATGGCGAAGAATGGATGATCTCATTCTCGTCGTTTTCGTCATTGGGTAGCCTTTGGAGGAAGGTGCTAAGATCAGCAGCATCAGACAGACTTTCCAGCAAAGCATGTTCTGCGGAACTTGAAAACGTCAAGGTTGCAGTGAACTGCAGAGGATCAACTACAGTACCAGTAACCATATCCACCATCATGCTATCATCATAACCAGTGTAAGCAGATGGAAGAAGATTGGTCATTTGATCCAGCTTGGTCTCATAGATGTCTAGATCCACTTCGTCTTTCATGACAAGACCGTACGAAGCGTTTTGGAGTGTGGAGTATTGCTTTGGTGGGCTTTGGCTTCCGTTCATATTAAGACCGAGATCCTGTCCAGTGTCCATGCCAGTATTCTGGTTGCCGTTCAGCAAGCTGTATCCAAAGTTACCGTTCGCGTTGTAATTATTGTTATTGTTACCGCCTTTGAGGGATTCATAGAAGGGCGGAAGGCTACCAGTCGGGGGACTACTTGGACCATAATTCTGGCGTCCGTCCCTTCCCGGATTCATACCACCACCCCCGGTGCCGCCGCCAAGGGCACCTCCGGCACCTCCCGAAGACACGGACGAAAAACTAATGCCGCCTCCACTGGACGATCCATTACTCTGTTGTCCGGTGGAACCTCCCTGCGGGGCTGATCCTCCGCTACCGCGACCATGCCCCGCCGCAGCGGACATAACTGCGGGAAGCTTCCCAACAATTGATCTAACAGAAATCAGCGGTTTGCTAATCTTGTGACAATTGCTCCTTCGTTGTTCGCGATCTCTTCGCTCGTCATTCTCGTCCTCGTTCTCCCCACGTCGTTTCGGAATGTGATAATCAATAGGTTGATCCTGTTCGGGTTCCTGGTGAATGACCATAGGCGTGGTGGGTAATCGCGTGTCGGCATCATCTTCTCGTTTACTCGTTTTGGGCGTGCGTTGAATTACCGAGCAGCGCACCGGAGCCAAATTTTGTGGAAGAGTTGGGACATTCTCGGAGGGTTTCTGGCTCGCTGGAAGCGTGATCTTGTCCGGGGGGACGATCGGAGCATATTCTTTTCGCTCCGCTCGAGTGAGGACATGTCCTCGGCTGCCATACGGCACATCACCACCAAGTATGGACGAGATGAAACGTCGTGGAGGGACCGATTCCTTTTTCGCTGGGGACTGTGACGATTCCTCGGTGGACTTTGTGGGCTTCTCAAGTTTTTCTGATTTTTCACGATCTGAAAACAGGAAACAAACACGTTAATATGTTTCTACCTTAGAAGGTCACAAGAAGACCGACAGCTTGCAAGCAAATTATTTTTGTATCGTTTAACTGGTCGATGAGACCGTCGTGTGGCTCAAGTACCCTATTTATTATCGTAGTGTCGCACGGCACGGTTGTACAAACAGTGCGAACACTTGCAAAACAACCTTCACTTAAACATTTTCGCTCGGCCTGAAGTCGGCACTCAATATAGTCATCCAAATAAGTAATCGATCCTGGTCGAGACTAAGGGATATTATTTTGACTATTCATAGTAGAAATCGAAATTGTTTCTTAATAAGTAATCACAATCAGAGACTTTAACGGTACCTACATGTTTAGCTACCAGCCTGACGCATTAACATAAACCTTATCGCAGAAACAACGGTAAGTTGAAATTTGAACATTTCGTGGTGTTAATAACAAGTTCATAGGCAAAACACGATCACCAAAAATACGTCATTGTCGAAAACCGACAAAGCGCACGCAAGTTTCGTTGACCCCGATTAACATAAATTATTACAACATATTGATACTAGCTAGAAACCGTTCGCCGGGTACATATAAATAATAAAATCACAAACAGCCAAAAACCGAGCAAGGAGTCAGTATTTGCAAATACGATTAAAGTAGGTCAAACAAAAACATTTTCGATCTTAGTGCACAACAAGCGGAAAACTCGCTAAATTTAAATTTTAAAGTAGCAGTCGAACCAAATGGAATCTTCCAAAATGTTGCATTAAAATTTGGATTTTCAAATTAAACAATGAACGTGACGCTTGAACTTTGACTTGACAAAAGTTGCAAAACAAAATTAACTTTCGACCGAGTGAGTAGAACCCGAAGCAACTGTACATTAATTTTCCGTTTAGTTTTAGTTTTTCTTGCGCTTTTTGTTGCGTGCTCGGGTGGCTTTTTTTAACGTCTCGCAGCAACTGAAACTTTACTGTTGGGCCGTCGCCGTTTCGATACCGGTTTGTTCGCGGCGTCTGCGCGCTCCGAGTTAATTCCATTTTATTGCGCGTTAGCAACCCCGCAGGTGCGTTCGGGGTTCGATTTATTCCTTCCCAATGCCGCCGCGTTCCTCGTCGGACGCGCGCGCATTCTTCGAGCTCTTCGTCTGAAAGCCTTCACGACAAGCAGGCGCGTTTCTTCCTGTCCGGCGTACAAGTCGCGACCCGTTTCGAGCTTCTTTGTGTCGTCGTTTTATTCGCGCGCGGACAAAGCGAGGGCCAATTCCTGTTATGTTTATTCGTTTCTTTTTGTTTTCACTTCTATACAGATTAAGACGGTCTCAAGGCTCGCAATTATTCGAGCGAGAATAAAACAAATTGTGGCAGAGAAAATGTTTAAAAATTCTTTCGCAATCTTTCAGTTCGATAATGAAACATTACCTCCAGCCCGCGACGAATTATTTTGCACGTTTAGTTGCACCTGATATGTAATTATGAACAAGTGCAAGTCGCGTCCGTTGTGAACGATATCTTTTTATTTGCCCACATCGCGAAAGGTGCACACACTTTGGGGCGCACGTTTTAGTCGGGGCGTTTTGCATCTGCGAACAAAGTCACGACTAGCCAAATTGCGACCACCCAAAAATGCCTGCGCCTTCACCTTGCTGCTTCATTTCACCTGCTGCGCTTCGTCTCCATCTCAATCTACGATAACCCATTCGCTCCGAGTCAAAAAAAGGGAACATTAATTGGCTCTTAAAATTCGTCAATTTGCAGCTTACAGCCGAACGCGCCATTATCATAATTTCACCTCTAACAAACTTTAATCTTAATGACGAAATATTAACTCTTGCACGTTTGGCCATTTTCTGCTCCGCGCGCAAAGGACAAGAAACGTTTCAAGGTTCTCCGTTTTTTTCTCCTTCTTCTTCTTCGGAGGTTTGCGCGACTTGAGCAGAATCAGAATCCGCGCCGGGGTCAGTGGAACCGGAGCGACGCCGTCAAGGTTACGCGATTTTAGACAATTTTTTTCCATCGCCGTCCAATCTTTTAATCATTCCGCGCGCACGCGGTATGCGCATAAAATGCGAGAAAACTAGATAACAGCGACTCGCAATTAATAAATAATTAATTCGCTCGCGAGCGCGGAATGCGCGGGTGAAAAACGATGCGACGCGCTGGGAATGCGCATTCCCACTCGCCGCGCTCGTCGCTAAGTGTTTCGTAATCTCGTAATTATTCGTCGGCGGCGCGAACCGCCGAAGAACCGGCCGGCCGGCGACTAATTCTAATTACGTCGCGAGTGAGATTGTGGCTATCTTTTTGGCTTCGCGGCAGGTCTGCGCGCACGCACCGAATTTGGTGACATCGCGATGACGCTTCATCGAGCAACGTCCACCGAAAACAAAAAAAAAACTCGACCAGTCAATGATTTATTGTTCGCTGTACATGGTTTGATGACGCGTGAGTCGCGAGAAGTCTAGAAAAGGGTCGAAGGCGGCGTCGCTTCGCGCATATTTTAATTCGTTATGGCGGCAAAAAGACACGCAATTAATGAATTCATTGGAGGTTGGGACTCGATATGGCTCACGCACTAAATTTTTAAGTTCTCGTCTTTTCTCAACGGTGATATCCAAGAAATGCTCGGCAATTAACAAAGAAATATCTGTTCTCCCGCAGTTTTCGCGCAATTCGAGCGCACTTTTCACGCAGCAGTCGTCATATATCACCATCACGAATCGCCCAGACATTCGGCATTGGCGCGTGCGTGCGCTCTTTGCCGTCGGTCGTACAGAATGAATTCGTGGCGTCCATCCTTGACATCATTCCGCGCCGCCGGTTGGTAATGGACGCGGCGAGTCGTGCGAAAGCGTAACGTCTGGCCCGATAGGATGTTATGCAAACGTCGGCGCGCGGCGTCGGCAATGTCAAGTTTGATAGCGAGTCGCGCCCGCAGAACACGCTCACCACGATCCATGTTCCATTTAGCGCGTTCTTTTGTTCTTTCAATGCTGGCAGGCATGACTGGAGAGCTGCGACAGCTTCAAGCAAGACGCGCGAAGATAAATGTTCGCCTAATTCTGCGTTAACTCACACAACGTCCTCGTTGAGCATTACGAAACGTCTAAGCAAGTGCGAACGTTTGTGAAATTGTGCGTAACCAACGCGCCGTTACGAACACCACGACTACACGCAATCCACGCAGTTTCCTGAGTGCTGTACGCAATTCGCACTTTAATTTTTAACGCGGTCGTGATGCAGGATGATGCAAAGCGATAGAAATTGCCACAATCGTACTGTATCAGATTTTACTTGTAAATCTCGGCATATTCAAATTAGACGATGTAAATTTTCGAAAATTCAACGCGTTCGGTAACTTTTACCGCAATCACCACTATCGTTGTGCAACGCGGCGACAATCGGTCCTAATATGCAAGGATTTGCATATTTTCACTTTTTCCCTGTACATCAGTGACAACTGAACGCGGGCGTTACTAGAGCGTGAAATTTTGCCCTTTTATTCGACAACAAAGTGTCAAGCAACACGAAACAAACTAATTTTAAAACGGAACGACCTAGATTCGTTTAATGAATGAAATTTCTGCGAAGTCACATCGCAAACCAGTTTTTAACGCTGGACGGTATCAATTAACGTTGATATTTTATGATATTGCAAGATTTCGGTGAGAGAAAGCTGTGGCAAAAGTTCAAGGTCCACTCGGCACTGATTTTCATGATATTATTTGAGTATACTTAAAACCGCCTCGGTTGTCATAACACGTCCGGAGTTACGACACTCTCGAGCATCTTCGGCTATTACTCAATACTTTCTTGTTGCCCGTTTGAACTTGATGATCATTTAGAAAGTTTGAGTTACAGCATCGAAATGGGAACACGACGACGACGACGCACTCAGCATCGCACCTTCGTGAAGAAGACGCGAAGACGGAACTTTCACCGCGTCAATGCAATGAGCAATAGTAAACACGACGTAATAGGAAGAGCGGTGAAAGAAAGCCGAGTTGTTAAACTGATTCAATGTCACGTTGTATAATAGTTCTGCGCTGGCGGAAGAGTAGGTCACGATCAAGAGTGCATTCTCGCTTCTAATTGCCAATACATCGACCGACTCCACTTCACGATTCGTTAGACAATGTTTTACTGCGTCCGCAGCAATAAAATAACAATAATATCATACGTGGAGGTGTCAAGTGTTTCGTAGCGTTGTCAGCGAGAAAACGTGTGAGATGTATTTTATACAGTATGAAATTCTTGCGCCGAGAAATGTTGAAAATTGTTTAGTTAGGATACAAACAGCTAGGCAACACGAACGAGCATTGAAATCACGTTGGCCTTGAGAGAGCGAAGCCGTTGTCGAACGGATTCGAAACGGACAAAACCGTCCGCCGCTTGGTCCACGAGCAACGGCCGGGACTTGCGCAAGCGTTCGCGAGCTCTCCTCATACCGCCTCGGCCAATCGCACTTCTTGCCGACGGGCAATAAAACGCAAAAGTCCTCCGCGTTTTATTTTACTGCTACCATCGACCCGTCGCCGAACGACGACGACGGCGGCGGCGAATTGTCGGAAAGGTCCGAACATTCCAAAACGCGCAAATTGCCGCGATTCGCGTAATGATACTTTGGGAAAACATGCAAATTGCGTACCTCCGACGGAAATGGCCTCGCGCCCGCCTCGTGTACGTTACAATCCCCGCCGAAGCGGGTTGCGCTAGGCGCGAAACATTCTTCGCCGAGGCAGGTAGAAGGAAGATTTTAAATTTTAAAATTACGCAAATCTGCACAACACCGTGTGCCAACGTGTGTAGTCGCACAAAAGCGTGACGCAATTTGTACAAACTGGACGAGTATTTGGGCTCCGACCGGGCGTAAAATTAGTGAAAGTATTTGACCATCGACCGAGATGTTTTACGACCTACGTGTCGAACTAAATCATCCTCGTAAAAAGTACGAAACTGTAACCCAAGTTCTTCTCCGCAGTACGCACAATCATCAGCTTCTCAAAGATCGGATTTCTTTCGTTCAAACAATCGCGAAAATCTGAAGAAATTCACAATGTTTAAGCTGTAATCCAATAAGATTGTGGACTTTGGGTTGATTTTCTTTGATGTTTAAGAATATCTGTAAGCCACAAATGTTTTTGTGCGATATTTCGCCGTTATTCGATCTTCTATCGACCAGTGGGTATGTTATTCGATACTTCCACGCTGGGAGCTCTCAGTCCGCACGGTATTCGGATGTTTTGTTAGCGTTTATGCAAACTACGGCACAAAAACTTGCAAAAACCAACGAATCAAGATGCCCAGAAACCACAAAACGCCAAAAATATTACGTCCGCCTATATAGGGTACACTAGACATACAAGAAACTAGAAATGTTAATAGAAGATATGATGAAACTGCAAATTATTTGATTTGACAGGTTCATGTCACACCATGTATGATTGTGAAACAAAGTCAAGTATCAGCCTGCGCGCGCGTGCGTATGGATCGTTTTTAAGACGCGATATCGAAGAATGAAAGCTACTATTGTCTAGAAAAAACCTAGTTCTTTATCGGAAGACAACAAACCCATTGTAACGCAACAGTCGCAGGTACTCGATGGTCTCCGATCGCACGCCAAGGTAGTCGTACGTATATAGTTGGCGCGATTGTGTGCGAGTGTGTGCGTTGCATTTTTTCTAGGTTATTATTGATAATATTCAAAGCGGGGTTTGTGTCCTGCGCCGACGTTTGAGTCATCCCGTCATCCGGCTGGACAATGACACCGGTTTCATGTTCCTTTCTCTTTTCGGTTTTGATCGGAGCGTGCGTGTTAGCCTTACCTTCTTTCTTTTGAACGATGAGCGACAATGGCTTCTGTTCGTCGCCCAGCAGCTCGTTCTTGCCGGCCTGCGCGTTCTGCGACTCCAAGAGTCGCAATTGCTGCTGGTGCAGGCGGTTCTTGATCAGGAAGATCTTCGGCATGGTTGCCTGATGGTGTGCCGGCTGTGCCTAATAATATCCGAGCCGCTCTTGTGCACGCTAGTCGAGTCACTTCCTTGCACGCATATCCTCCTGGCGATGCCTCGCGCATCCACACTGATAATCCGTAATTCACTGCCGGCGGAAATGTTCACTGGGTGCCTCGCTTGGTGGTATTCCTGGTAGGTACCGACTTGACCGACCGAAGCACTTGTGCGTTTAGTCGATCGAAGGGCGATGCGTTGTCGTTCTTTATCTAGGACTTTGAGTGCGAATCGCGTTGACGCTGTACCATCAAACGTGCGTGCGCACGCCGCGAGCTCGCAGCCAAGACTGTTGACCGCTAGCCAAGGTATCGCGGTGAACCGTTGTGTCTCTCCGCAAACGCCGGTGTTACCGCTCTCCGGGGCTCCCCACCACTCGCGCATTTTTTTACGTGCGGCATGCCCATCGGTGGTACCCGCCGCAGCCATCCATGGGTGTACCTGCGCGCCGAGTTCTGCGTTCTCTGCTGCTTCGGCTCCGTACCTGAGTCGGATTCGTGTGACGACCCGACGGAGGTTACCACACACACACTCACATACACACACACACCGGCGAACCCAGCACGCCAGCATGCAGGTAGACCTTCGTCCAGCCCGCGCATGTGTGGCGCATGCGGCTCTTCGGTTCTGCACATCTTCGATTCTCGACGCTCTTCAATTCTCGGTGCTTTGGTTTTAGCATCGCGACGGGCTTGTTGATCATGCCGGCAAGATTGAGACGGTACTACCTACCTAGTTCCTACCAACCTACCTGTTGAACTTGCTGTTTCGTGCTCTGCAATTTATGCACTTTTGTTTGGGGCTTTCGAGGCGAATTTGAACTAACACCAGACACACAACGCAAAGCCGCACGGTACCAGATCGTGTATTGTTCGCACTCGATAAGAGTAAACACGTTAAACATTTCCAGAAGCTCCAATAATTCAAATATTTCTCACAGAGATCTTCGGCTTAATCTGACCACATCTTAAAATGTTTGAAAATCTAAGAAAAGCAACTAACGGATTTGCCATTTCCAAAGCACATAAAAACCTTACGCAATTCTTACAATTATAACTAAAAAGGTTTGCAAAAAAGTGCTAAAAATCACAACGAATTCTTCGTTAATTAATTCCACATTTAGGCAGTTTTTTTAAAGAAAAATTTCAACTACCTGCATCACAATGTGTGGCCATTTGGTAATATTATTATAGCGTAATTAGCAAGTACGCGTATTACGTAATGACGACTCCTTTCATCTTTCGGGCGTTCACCAAAGACGTGAACGCCAGAATGGAGCACCGTTTTCGCATTAGTTCCTGACGCGTAGAATGCCGTGGCGCGGAGATGCGCGCCGGTGTTTGCGTTGTGCGTTTAATTGCATTATAATTAAGACCAGGTACAGCTAGGATTCCGCGCCGCCCGGCAATCCATAATAATGAACAGCGCGCAGCGCGCTCGTTATTATGATATCAACGTCTTTGAATCTCTTAATTTTTAATTGCTATAATTTCGCACGTCAACATGTTCGAGTACCTACGTTATTTCGATCTCTGACGAAGCTATTTGAAGCGCTGCGAGTGCTT
>JAODGE020018230.1:0-14761 GCA_027574965.2 Ecitophya simulans | reverse complement strand
GGGCGCGGGGGGCGGGGCGAGGGGGAGGTAACGAGGATTGGGGGCACGGCTGCGGGAGGGGGGGGGGAGGCGGACATAGGTACGGCACGGCGGGCCGCAAAGACAACGGCTGGGCAGCGACGAGATGTCCGGTCCGGCAGTGAAGCGAAACGGAGGTCCCAACGCCACCGGAGCTCGAGCCCCTCCAAGGGGCCGCAGATGAGGGGAATCCTGCAGGACGAGAGCTATCCACCAAACCCCTAGTCTGACCCGTCAAAGCGGAAGAGACGCCATAGCAACACACTACCACAGCGGTTGGTGGGAAAATGTAGAGTCCTGCAATCAACTGTCAGCGCTGTTGCACCTCAGTCACAGTGATTCGTGTGCTGGGAAACGGTCCCAAGGACTAGTCAACAGAGGTGAACAGAGGCGCACAAAGAATACAACAATACGAACGATACAGTACGATCATAAGTAAAGCACAAACACAGCTGGGAGAATAGTGCGTCGCAATGGTACCCTAGCAAGAAGATGAAGCGCACTGTCTCGATGTGAGATGTGCACAGGGGCATGCCCTTCATGGCATCCGCAACAATGTACGAAAGCCCTCCAAGAGTACCTCAGAGCGAGTCGCAACCTCCGCCAATAATAATCGTAGCGGGCTGTTAGTAGCATTCCCCCCACTGCCCCATGGTAGGGGGAGTTGTCTTTAAAAGGGAGGCAATCGCATCTTGCTGTATCTGGTAGTGAGGATCATGGGGGTGGTAGGGTAAGTGTGTTATACAAGCCTTCCTAGATGAACAAAGAGGAATAGTTGGAGACGGGATCAAAGCGAAGAGAGTTGTAGCAAAAAGGGAATGACTGCAGGAATGTAGCCCTGTCTTCCACTGAGGCTACAAGGGTGCGCGTTATGAGTGGGCAGGGGGGCAGCAGCAGGGTGGGGGGAGACTGCACCTAATAGTGCAGTCATTTATTTCTAATTTATAATAGTGTAATAGGTGTACATATGCATTATGGCATGTAGTGGTTACCTCACCTAGTCGAGATGAATGTAAGACATAGCTGTCGTCCACTTAGTTATTCCGCCACGGTACAGTATAGTACCGTCGGTGGTGGCGGTAACTTTAGATACTCACAACGCGCATTACGTACTTACTTAGTTACTGCTTGTTTCTTTTTCCTTCTATCGTCTGGCCTGGTTTCGTTACTTTTCCGTCCGCAGCTCATTGGTGTTGTTGCTGCTACTTTTAGCGTTACTATTACTTAACTTCATTCCTTATCCTGACACTGCGCTTTCCCAAGTGATTTCCTCCATAACATTGCCTCCTCTCTCATATTCTCTTCGGTTGTCGCTCCGTGAACACCTCGAGCTGGTAAGGGAGAGAGAGGCACATATATACACACACGCGCACATACATGCACACGCTATGTCGTACTATTTTTACCTCTCATATACGACCGCTATCAGGAGCGGCACTTGTGGAGCTGGCATAAGCTATTAGTTCATAGCGGCCGCCAGACGCTCCATTTCCTGCTGCAGGAGACTCTGCTGGGCGTCCCTCTTCGAGGCCTTCTCCTTGGAGCCGAGCCTTCGCCACTCCTCCTCGAAGTCACCGGCAGCCTTGAGGAATTTCTGCAGTTCCATCTTCTCCAGCTGGCGCTTGTCAAATTCGCGACGGTGCTGTGCAATGGTGTTGGCACGGGCGGCGGCACGGTCTGCGCGGTGCTTGTCCGCGTTCTTCGCATCTACCTCCCGTCTCTTTGGGATTTCCAGCCTGCGCAGTGCGCGCTCGTAGAGATTACCCTTGAGCACATCGCGACGATCGCCCTCCGCGCCGCGGCGCTTGAATGCGGCGAGGGCCACAGACAGTTCGTTCTCAAATACAGACGTACTCTTGGTCGCGATTGCGTTGTCAACCTTGAAGCCGGGGTACTTGGTGCGCAGCTTTGCCAAGAGAGCCTTGTTGCGCTCCTGGCGCTGGCGCTCGTAGTACTGCGAGTACAGCTTCTTCATTTGCACCTGCTGAGCCTTCTCTCGCTTCTCCGTCTCCTGCTCTCTACGTTGGTCAAGCTTTTTGGCGCGCTGCTTCTTTTCCTCAGCTTCCTTGTCCTTGACGCGGGTTTGGACTGTGCCTGCACACGCAGTCTGGAGCTTGTGCAGCTCGATGATCCGACGGTGTGCAGCCTCCAGATTCTCAAACTTAATTGGGCATGCGCCGCCAGAAGTGGAGGAGCAGACTACACGTGAGGGCACAAGCGCTATGGCCGGGCGCCTGTCCACCTTCGAGGACAGCTTCGTAAAGGCGCGCAGCACCTTTGACTTCGTGGAGTTGCGGAAGGTGACGATCTTTGCCTTGCAGTCCACCTCAACTGGGACGCCATTGTCACTGAGGATGATGGGCTCCAGCACCCGCACGTACTCCGAATCGGAAAGGTTCGCGGAGCTCACGAAAAGATCTCCAACGTTAATGCGGTCATTCTTTCTGGAAAGCTGCTCCAGCTGGTGGCGTAGCACCGTGTGGTGTAGCTGTGTCTCGTACTGTTCGAAGAGCACGTTCGATTTTGTAATTGCGGACACCTGCTTGTGGAGAGCGCCAAAGTCGACAGCACTGTCACTGGCAAGAGTCTGTGAGAATTGGTACACCTGCGCATCTGCCGCCTCAGTGGTTCCCTGGAGCCGCAGGCGTGCAAGGATGCTAGTCCGTGACGCGTCAGCACCATCAAAAAGATCGGCAATTTCGGCGACTGAAGAGTCATCATGCTTGTTCATGAAGGCGTTGCGCTCCTGGGCGGAGTCCTGCGCACAGAGTGCGGCAAGCAGAGCGCGGGTGGAGAGCTCCTTCTTGCCACTGGTAGCCATGCGCGCGGCCAGGGAGAGGCTGAGGGCATGATAATTGTAGTTAGCGCAACTCCAGAAGACATCGCCAATGGTCACGCAGGATTGCACGTACTGCTCCTTGAATCCGCGAGACTCGAGCAACTGATCACTGATAGTCTTGAGGCAGCTCATCACTGTCCAAAGCTGCCTCCACTCCCCAGCCTCGGTTAGCTGGGAAGCAAGTGTACAGAGCATCTGCACGGTCTCCTCGCCGGCCTCTTCAGAGTTGTAAAAGTCCTTGCGGTCGTTCTCAGTCTCCTTCAGCTGGTTGATCTTGAACTGCGAGGCCTCTGCATTGGGGCTGCTTATAGGGTCCACCAGAACACGCCTCAGCGTCCACGAGATGGAGCGCGCGGCCTTCTCCAGTGCCTCACGAAGGGCGAACTCCTTGCACACGGCGAAGAAGCTAACTGCCGTCGCGGTGAATACAGGGAGGACCTTACGCGAGAGGCCGATGGTGTTGCCATCGAACATGGCCGCTGCTAGGCGCGCGACGCCACGCTCGCACGGGGCGATGAAGCGGTCCTTCGCGCGCACTGTGATCGGCACGCCCGAGAGCGCGGCGAGTGCAATGTCACTATCAGCAGGCTTCTCGATCATTGCCTTTGTCATAGCCTGGGCGTTGACGCACATTACACGCACCTTCTTCAGCACGATATTAACGATCTGCGAGGTGCCATCCTCCAAGTGCTGGGTGCCACGGAGCTTGTTCTTAACAGCGCGGAGCGCATCCACGATCTTGTCCGCATGAGCACCACTATCGTGACAGAAGCACAGGTCCGCAAGTAGATCGAAGCACTGGACGTACATCGGATTGAAGGTTCGCACGCGCATCAGCGTGAGTACCGATATGGCGTCGGCATACTGACCGTTCTCTTTCAACGTCAGCGCCTTGTCATACGCCGCGCGTGCCTTGTCATCGTCGGACATGTTTAGAGAAAATAAAAAAGGTAAACTATCAGGCGCGTGAGGAACACTGGTTGATGGTAAGAAAAGAAGGGAGTTCAAAGGGGAAAAAGACGTTAAATGCGGATACCATTAGAGGAGAGAGAAACAGAAGAAGGCAGTGGCAGAGAAATTAGAATTTACGAATAAGTACGTAAACGAAAAAAAATATGGAAGTGTCTGGGAGTCTGCGGTGTAATAATATGATATGCCATACCCAAAACACATCTGACATCCTACTGTGCTTAGTGCGTGTATCGAGAGGCTCAGCCGAGCACTATCAGAAGCTGCGCTGTGGATGAGAGCCACGTAAGTCCACGACAAACGAAAAATAGAATAACAAGTAAAGCAATTATATGTTGTAAAGACAGTAAAGGTACAAAGCAGATACAGTAAAAAAAAAGTTATATATATATATTTTTATGAAATGTTGAGTTACAGCTATTCCTGTTGATAGAGCCCAAGGTGTTTGTATATATATATATATAAGAGAGAGCGTGTGTGTGTGTGAATGTACCTGTGTTATGAGAAGACATAATTGCTGGGGAAAAAAAAGTGGACAAATGTAAACTGCAATGCACGCTGCTCTTGATCATATCATTCCTTCGCTCCCAGACCTGAAAGGGGAAGGGGAGATATACAACTCATACCAGCACTAATTCCCCCTCCCCCCTCCCCGGTGCCGCTCTTCTTGATTCAGGCTCTACAATCTTTCACTGGCGCCAGCAACGGACAAACTATCGATCTTTCTATCCGCAGGTGTTAGTCATGAGGCCTGACACAGACGACCGTGCCGTTCTGAAGCACCATACACTGTACATCGTTCGCTGCCTCTATGAGTGAGAGTTTGTTCTCCATGTGCTCCCTTGCGCTCAAGGGACCTTGGTCCATCACCACCAGTTCTTGGGCCACTCGCTCCCCAGCCGTTAAGGCTCCACGTACTTCCACGGCTTTTTGCACCAACTCGCGCCGCTCCGTGCAGCCATGGCATGTTACTTGTCTGGAGGAGAGAAAACTCCGCAGCTCCCGGGAAGACATGGCACGAATATCTGAGACCATCACAGCATTCATCTCTGAGATGCCACGCGATCCTGCAGAGATCAGCTCGCGGGTAGACTCTAACTCCTCTAGTGAAAGTAAATTGCGTCTCTGGAGCAAGAAGATCTGCTCCTTTGACATCTCCGTCAACAGGGACGCGCTCGCCGACTGGCAAGCGACTATCACCGCCACCAGCAAGACAATTAAGCTAAATATGCTGCCTTTTTTCATTCCTTTTTTTTTGCGCACTAGAAGACCTTCGTGAGTGGAGGGGAGAGAGACGGGAGGGAAAAAAAAGGTCAATAATGTAAGCAGGGCAGGCAACACTAGAATTCCATCTGTAACATGCATACGGACTCATATATATTCGCGCAGTCACATACTATTGCGGTACTCAGGACTCCGGCACAGTGGTGCACATTCGAGCCAAAATATAGTGAAGATAAGGAGGGTAGACAGAGCTCACCAACGTGTGACACAGTCCGTCCGTCGGCAACGACATAAACGGAACAATTCAAAAGAGGGAAGTAATTGTACTCGCTTACCGCAGAAAGGGGGGGGGGCAGCGGTGAGGGACGGAAGAGAGCGACGCGCTCAAAGATCAATGTCTCCCCGCATCATCATATGGCGAGGCTGCTTCATCTGCAGCCCAGTCACGCCGGGGTTTTTCACCATAAGCCAAAAGAAAAACGCTGCGAGGCCTCCGAAAAAGTGCCACGCGCCGTGGTAGATGCGGTAGACGTCCTTCCGCTCCTCGAGGCCCAGAATGAAGAAGGGGATAGCCAGTACAGCAAAGAGTACGCTCAGAATTAAGTACTTCGTAGTCACTACGGGCAACTTACGGGTAATAAAGCAGTGCTGGATGACCGGTAGAAGACTGAACAACATGATCGGTGCGACAGTTAAGCGGACGTCCCACGGGTGCTTCTGCTGTGCCGTTAGGGTAACAAAAAGTACAGCATACTTGCAGCTCATATCCACAGCAGTGCTCTGAAAGCAACAGTAGTACACGAACCAGAGGCAAAGAATCGTAATGACCCCAATATTATCTAGCCGGTGCCACTGCTTCTCAGAAAGGAATATCGTGACGCCGAAGCTTTCGCATGTGTGATACATAAAAGAAGATAGTAAGCCAAACATCGACACGAACAGTTCGAGCAGATAGCCTCTCTTGTAGAACATATACGGCGTGGGTAGCATTGTCAGGTGGCTGAGCACCGTCGTGACAAAGAGTATATAGGGCGACTCCCCTGGCCTCATGATGAGCAGCTATGTCAGTCTATGTACTGTCGTGTCCAAATGTGATGGCAGCAGCCGGTGCCGGGGTCACTGTCCTGTGGGATACCTCTCCTCCCACTGCCTTGTCCTGGCCCTTCTGTCGTTGGTGCACACACTCTCAGAGCTGCAGGTAGCTCGGACGGCAGAGCGAGGGAGCCTCCAGTTATGTACACTACTAAACGACAAAGTGGAGGCTGCAATGGCTTATATATTAATGTATATACCGGTGCGTGCGAAAGAAGGAGTTTCCAGCCGTCTGGTGCACATGTAAAGAAAAACCCCCACACTCGCATGAAGCAATGAATGAGGCAAATAGAACCACAAAGAGATGAGGAGGTAATGCAGCATAGGGGATGAGGAGATATTCGCTCGCCCTCTACATCATCTTACATGAAACAGCAGTGGTCCAATGCTGCGCAACTACTGCATCCACTGTTGGCGAAAGAGTAACGCTGTACAAAAAGAAAGAAGTAACAATATATATATATATATATATATGTGTATGTTGTCTCTCGTAATATGCTTGTATTCTTCGTAAGCACACTTACTGGCGTACACGGAGGAACTGACATAGTACGAACGACATTGCTATAATGGCAATTTTAAAAAAAAATGCAGCAATGTGCTGATACTATGTTCTCTCCATTTGTCACTGCCACTACTGCCTTCCTGTCTCTCAAAAAAGGGGGCACGTCGCACACAAACGCACACACAGACACACATCGCGACGTTCACAGAGAGGAGCAGTATGGGCGTGGTACCTGCACTCCAGCAAGGAGCACGCGTTCGCAACCAATTTTTTGCCGTTACCTTCGTTGTTGCCCATGACCTGCTCAGCACAGTGGATTCACACTTTTCGGTTCTGCACGCTATTTAGTGCCTCACTAGATACAGCCGCATCTCAGAATAAATAGAGCTCGCACACGCACGACAAAAGAGAAACATATTCACCGCTGTCTGAGAAATGTTTTTGCGCCAAAGTCACTACGAGTGGGTAGGAGAATGTGTGGAAGGGAGTCGATAGCGTACGCAGACATAATTAAGATATACACAGACTGTGTAGCCCACAAATCGTCCCAGACACAAAAAAGGGTGAAAAAAGAAAGGGAAAGTAAACGTTTGCTTGAGGGCGCGGGGGAGTGCACCCTCGCTGAAGAGTTGGAGTGACCGTCAAGCAATTTTTGCGAGGAGGAAAATAGGGAGGCTGTGACCCGGACCTGAGGTTGCGCGGTGAGCAGCGGTCCTCACAGAGCCGCGGCGACTGAGCGTCGGGGTGGGCACCCTAATCCATGGAACACCATTGTCCCAGCCAGTGGAAAAGGCTCGTCAGTCTAGAGGGCTCTGACACAACAACTGGCACCTCCTCACACGCTTCATTTACCCACAGGTTGAGAGGTCTCTTAATAGACCCATGCACATTGGCGGCATCGAGTGCAGTAGGTTGCTGGCTCTCCTCTCCGCGCACAGGCACCACAGTGGCAGCGGCACTAACTGATGCAGCTGTGGTGTGTGCGCTCGGGGGAGGACGGTACCGGCGCCGCCGCCGTGCGTTCCTCTCTGACATGATACTGCCCGTATCCCCACGAAGTGATGTTTGGCAGATTGGGCACATTGGGGAGCGCTGACGCCAGGACTCCAGGCACTGCAAATGAAAGCCATGTTCGCAGTGAATCACAATAGCCGGGTTCATAAGCGTGAACTCCTCAAGACATATTGGACATGAAGTAAGGCCGTATTCCCCAACCACAAACGAGTCTGCAGCACCGCCACTCACCATCTCACCGCTACGATCTCCCTTCAGGTCACTCAGGCTAGAAAAACTTCGCCGGCTCGCTATGCGACCCACAGCTCCGGTCAGACGGGGAGACACTACAGCAGTTGGCGAAGACCGCGAAGGTGAAGCCACTATGGGGACAGGGGGTCGCTTGGGCAACATGCCGCGAAAGGGTCAAGCAGATTGACAAAAAAAATGGAAGCTAACGCACCAAAGCAATGACTAGAGCCCTCGTAAGCCTCACAAGCAGTTCGCAACCCCTCGAAACTGTCGTGACGGAAGCACGAGAGAGTGAATCTCAATCAAGGCGGTTACTCAGTGCCTAATATATATATGGACAGCAGAGAAAAGAGCAGAAATAAAAGAAAAATATCGAAAATAGTGTTGTTGTTGCTATGTTAAGGCTTCGGAATATAGAGCCTGTGTGTGGTGTGAAATAGAATAATTATGTGTACGGTGATTGAATAAAGAGTACGCTGTGCTATCAATGGGCTGACACAACGACGCTGCAGACGGAGAGATGAAAAAGATGAATGATGAGTGAGAGAAAGAGGCGTCAGTGTATTTTCGAATATATATGAGCATGCAGTATTTATCCATTTCACAAAAGGAAAAGGTGTGCGTGTCGCGGCAGTTGTTGTCTTTTTTTTGTACATGACGGCGAGTGTGCATATGTGTGTGTGTGATATACGCGTGCTTTACAGACACGTTACAGTTATAGGTGTGTTATAGTCGTAAAGCAGCCCGGTTACTGCTTGTGTTTGTGCACACACCTACGTGCAGTCAAGCTACTGGCGTGGGGATTCACTGTCATTACTATTTTGGTCATGAATAAATCTTCCAGGGAACAGAAGCTTCTTCACCGCAGTTGGGGCCAGACGTTTGGGGTCAGTGTCCACCTCCTCTCCAGCCAATCGCTTACGTTGCTCCTCCTTCTCCTGCTGTATCATGAACTGATAAAACTCCGGGTCGAAGAACTGCAAGGCAACCTCCAGCCCATTTCGGACAATCACGACAGCAAAGAAGACACCTACAAGGCACATCACAATGTAAGAGCAGATGGCAAAGACGCCCACCTTGTCAATGCGGCGCACCTTCTCCTTGGAGAGTGCCAGCAGCTGGCTGTACAGCATCGGCGACGAGCCGTTCTTGTGCCAGAGGCTGGAGGGGTTGACGGCCATGCGGTACGCCGACTGCAGGACAGCATAGTCAGTCTCCCCAGTAGAGCTGGCAGCAGTGTCGGGATGTGTCTCGAGAACGAGGCTGCGATACCGCGCCCGCACCTCTGGCAGCTCCGCATGGTCGGGCAGACCCATCACCTGAAGCGGGGAGCCGTGCTTCCGCAGCCACATTTGCTCCCTCTCCATTGCCTCCGCCCTCTCCATCCCGCTCTGCATCCTCAGCGCCACTTTCTTCTTCCACTCGGCCGGTGTCAACGCCACGAAGACCGCACGCATCCCGCGCGCAATGGGCCCGGGCCTGTAACTGTGGCTATCCCCCGTCGTCTCGGAACGGGCGGCAGACAGTATCGTGGCGGTGCCGCCGCTCCATGCACAAGGCAACCGCCTCCGCATGCCCTCAGGTCCGTGCGCACTGTTTCTGACCTTTTTTGCTGTTACTGTGTGCTCGTTTTCTGGAGTGAGAGGACTTCAGATGGAGAGGAGAAAGGAGGGAGGGGTCAGCAAGCGTATGGTACGAGCGAGGCTACTGGCTATCGGTCATCAACAGCAGAAAGAAACAATGGTGGGGTTTGTACTGCTGCGAGCACGAGTGCACTCGTGGCAGTGCGCCTTCCCGTCGCAATGATGCTCTCTAAACCGTGTCGATTTCACTTCACTTTTTTTATTTTTGCCCGTGTGTGTGTGTGTGTGTGTACTACGTACTGCTCAGTATGTGTGGACACAAGTCAACTGCCACGGAGTCTTGTGACGCTGCCGTGCGACTACCGTGGCCGCGATGCGCACTAAGCGACAGATTCTCTTTTCACTCGCCCCAGAAGCGGCACACGACTGCATGACCATCAAACTGACTTGCATGTAAACGTGCAATTACAGTGGCTGCCTTTTCCACTGAAGAGAGTGAGCACAAAACAGCAACACGGTCATCGAACTGGGGGATGTCACCACTGCCGCGCGGCTCACCAGATCCCTCCGCGGTCGCGTCAACCTCTGTTCGATTGCGTTTTGGCGAAGGTTCTGGGGTCTCGGAGTCGTCGACCAATACTCGTACACCGCCGGCCTTCTCCTTCGCAATCGCGTCAATGCGCTCAACAATAGCGGAGACAAAAGCTCTCCGGTCTCCCTCACTGGCACTCTGATACTCATCGTAGCCAATGACGTTCGTTAACAGGACATTGTCCGATGGTGTGCCTGCAGGACCTCCAGGCACCAGCAGCCGCTTTCGTTTCTTGTGTAACGCTTGCTCAGCCCTCCGTGCGCCCCACCGCTTAGCGATGTCCGCCTCGATGAGCTTAATAAGGTCCGGTACAGAAAGGTGCTGCAGCGACGTCTCCTTGAGAACTCTGTTGAACATATAGCCGGATACCACACCCCACTGACGCTCATAAAAACTAGCGTTGGGCAGCTCCTTCACATAATCGGGCATCTTCAAGTCCTCCTTCGAAAACTGGACTCTTCTCCCAGTGCTCCCCCAGACGACGAGTGCTGCCCCCTCGCCATCCATTTACAGCGCGGTCAGGCCTCGGCAGGCAGCAGGAAAGCTAAAAGAGTCCGGAAGGCACTCACTGCGTGCACACTAATGAACTGCCCTGACAGAGTTGGAGCGAAGGGGGCCTATCGCAGCAAATGCTTGAAAGGCAGACAGTAAGAATGTGAGAAGTGAAGAGCAAGTACGGTACATAAAAGACACATAAAAGGCTAGAGAGAAGTCGAGAGATCGGGAACGAAGCGGCGCAGTCATTGACCAGTCCGTGGGCACTGCGGCCACGTGGTGGTGATAGTGGTGGAGTGGAAAGCGAGAGTGTGGAGGGGGAAACGGCACACGAATTGCACTCCGAGAAGAGCTGTGTGTATACCTTAATTGAACGTAAACATAAAGTAGCAGCAGTGAGTGCGCGAGTTCACGGTAAGGACGAGAAATAGAAGTGAGGCGCATTGGAACATCCAAAAATAAAAACTAAGCAACTCAATGCAACACAAAGGGTGACGCGACTGTGAGTGCGCCGCAATGCAGTGATTCGGGTCCTCAGAGAGTAGGCACGCTCAAACAGTCACAGAACAGCAAAATAGAACTGTGAGAGACGCAATGTACTGGCAAGGTCCAGCCTTCTAGAGAGTACGATCGCGTAAGCACACACACGCGTACACACATACACGCACACACAGGTGCATTGACAGTGTCAGAAAGCTGCAGGTGTGAAGTAGGGCGATAGGCGAATAGAGAGCATAGGGAAGCGCATCAGTGCATAAGCCAAACATTGCAAGCACTAGAAAAGGGGAAAAAAGATGACAACATAAAATTCCACACATACGCGCCACGCCTCTCTTACATCGCCCGCTACTCCGCCTTGCAAGCACACATGTGACTCTGCCGAAGCAATCACCACAACCGTCATACTGTTTATATATATATATAATACATAATGAAAGATACGTGTACAACTCAGCACACACACGCACGGGTACACAGGCAATACGTTTTGCTAGCTCTATGGTGATGAGGGCTGGCTGCAATTACTTTAGATCTGTTCTTCTGTGTATGGCAGCCTGGGGCAATGGTGGCAGACGAGTCAAGTGAGTGGTCTTTCTTCTGTACGCATGGCCGGTGACGAAGCTGCTACTGACAGACCCGCTCGTGTTGGTGCCTCTCGTGGACGCTAACACGGATTCAATTTGGCGGTGCTGCTGCGAAGACATGTGATTGTATATGTCGGTGGAGTCCACCTGCGCGGAACTCGCGAATGGCGTGGTGTTACTCTTTTCCTTCAGCACTGTATTGAGTTGGGCGATGGTGTCGGCGGTGATGTGTGTGCCATCTACGTTGATCGTGCGTACGTGAGACATCGGGTTTCGTGCCAATCTCAGGAGCCCCCTCCCTGCCAAGGCCGGTATTGGGTTGTTGGACAAATTAATGGACACTATGCTTGGATGCTTACCCACAAGCTTGAGGATGCTCTGCACTGAGGCCAGGCTATCTATGTTGTTTCCACTGAGATCAATGTTCCGCACCGCCCTGCAGGACTCAATCATTGGGAAGGCCTCCTCGACCGCCTGAGGTTTTGCCTTAAACATCTCACTACAGTTGATTGAGATGCCGGGTGCCTGATAGACGCCCGTAACCATGTAGCGGTAATTGCGAAGGAATGGAATGTCGCCGTAGCCTAACTTCTCCAGACGCGAGCACTTCTGCAGATACAGCAGACGCTGCGCCGCCATCACAGCAATGGCCGCGGCTCGCAGCCTCCTTATCAGTGACGCGCCAGTAGTGCGGTGGCGCTGCGGAGTGGGTGGAGAAATGCGGGCTACGTCAATGCCCGCCTTCACCCAGGGGTGCTTGAGGGCGTCCTTGGCACTCAGGCGCTTGTTAGGATCGTGGGTGAGGAGTTTCGAGATAAAGTCCCCCAGGAGAGGAAACTGGCGCAGTCTCTCATGATCCAACTTGCACCGGCTCGAGCACACCGCTCGAGTGAGCGCGTTGGTGCTATCGCCAGTGAATGGGTACTCACCCACCAGCATCAAATGAGTCATGACGCCTATAGCCCACATGTCCACTGGCTTCCCGTAGTTGCGGTCCATAAGAATCTCTGGGGCCATGAAGGCAATTGTCCCACAGTACGTCCTCAGACACTGCTCCGCCCCAGCCAGCACAGCAAAACCAAAGTCGGAGATCTTTGCAGTGTAGTTCCCAGTAGAGAGGAGGCAGTTGGCGGGCTTGAGGTCGCGGTGGACGATGCCCTTGTCGTGAATGTACTCGATCGCCATCAATAGCTGAATCACAACGTGTCTAACATTGGGCTCAGGGAGGGTCCGTTCCATCAGCAGTTGCTGCAGCTCACCACCCGGCAGGTACTCCATCACAATCCATAAGCTAACCTCATCCTGAAACGTCTCCTCCAACTTGACAATGTTGGGGTGGCTTAAGAGGCTCATCGTCTCCACCTCCCCGATCACCTCCTTCAAGCCCTTCACCCCAGCACTCCGCTTGGCAATGTGTTTTATCGCGTAAAATTCACTACTAGCCCCGTTCACTTTCCTTGCCTTCCACACCACACCGTACGCGCCCTTTCCAAGCTGCTCCAGTAACGTATATTTGCTCTCAATGCAGCCAGACGTCGTTAACTCCCCGCGCTTCGGGCCACTAAGGCTATCCTGCAAGGCATTGAAATCCATTACGCTAATAAGTATATATATGTGTGTGTGTCGCTCCCTCCCACTCGGTGCCGTCGGCGTAGGAAGGCCTAAACCAACGTTCACTTCTGCCAGCGACAAAAATGTGTTCTCTTAGCAGCTCTGTAGACAGAACAAAGGAACGGAAGACAAGAATAGCACTGAAAACAATCAATTTACAGCAGTCTCTTAGTGTGAGAATTGTATATGCGGGCACCTCACCGTACGTGCCTACAGTAAAACCATCTTGTCCGACAGTCGTGCAATGTCGCATCCCAGAAAACACAGTCAGGACCTCTCCGGCCACCTCTACACCCTGCGCTGACCAAAGCTAATGCAGCAAGGCGCGTTGAAAGGCGCACAAGAGAGTGCCCATTGATGGTGGCTCGGTCAATGCTGTGCTTTAAAGTGTCATGATAAGGTAATAAAAGAAGATTGTCAGAAGGAAGTAGCCAGTGGGCATTTCTGGAGTGTACGAGCCGAAGAACACCTTTGTCCTCGAAAACAGCAACAACTACTTTTCATTTCACGTACATCGCTTGGTATTTTCTACGCATTTGGTGCAGCCACACCCTGCTCACGCAGCTTATCCACAAGCCAGTCCATGCCTTCAATAAGCCCATCTCCAGTCTTTGCGCTGCTCTTCACAATCGTCCACGTACGGTTGTTAATGGCAGCCACTCCCAGCTGCTGTGCAATCTCCGTCTCACTAGCAGCCATCTCCAAGTCCTGCTTGTTTGCATAAATCAGCAGCAAACTCTTCCGTAACTCATCCTCATCAAGAAGGGCGTAAAGCTCATGTTTAGCCACACCCATCCGCTCTCTATCAGTACTGTCCACCACGTATATGACTGCATCCGTGTCGCTGAAATAACAGCGCCAATACGGACGGATGCCCGTTTGGCCACCAAGATCCCACACTTCAAAGGAGATATTCTTGTACCGCAGTGTTTCCAGGTTGAACCCCACGGTAGGTACGGTAGACACCACATTCCCTAAGTGAAGTCGATACAAAATCGACGTCTTGCCAGCGTTATCTAGCCCTAGGATCACAACACGTATCTTCCGATCCACAGGCAGCAGCCCTATTGACTGCTTCAAACTAGTGAGCCACGCGCCCATCCACACTTCCGCAACACACAGTAAACAAACCTGAAGCACAGTACCAAAAACCCAGTATGAACACAAATCAACCGCTACAGAAAACAGACGAAAACAACGGAAATCCTCTAAAAACTAAACACTTGAAAACACAAAAGCAATCAAAAGCCACAGAGAAAGAAGAAAGCACAATACAAAAACAGCATAACCACAAATACAAAACACAACAACACACACACACACATCAGCAGCACATTCATACGACAGCCAACATACAATAAACACTGTCCAAAATACTGTCAACCAGCACCAGCAGCAGCATTGCGGCAGCCGCACCGCGGGCAGGAGAAGGGGCCGGCGTGGTGACGAGTGGGAGAAGTCACCGCACACGGGCACACACAGCCCGCGCCGGCCCCGCAGAGG
>JAODGE020018221.1:0-12558 GCA_027574965.2 Ecitophya simulans | reverse complement strand
AATTGGAATTTCAATAAAGCCGACTGGGGACTTGTTCCAGGAGTCCTTCGAGGTTCCAACACTTTTGCCCGACGCAAATGAGTCTGTGTCCGCGTTTTCCAAATCCGTTTTTTGAGCGGCCCGTCGTAGCATTTTAAAAACGTTGGTCGATCGACAGTTGCCACGATCCATACCGTGGTGGGATAAAGATTGCGACGATGCCATCGCTAAACAAAGACACTCTTATAACCTGTTTAAGCTGTGTCCATCAACCGCAAACCTCGTCAAGTATAAGAAATGCAGGGCTCTGGTTCTGGCAGAAGTATGTTTTGACGCTCTCATTTTCGACGTTTCTTTTGGGAGTGTGGCGTAAGATCCGCGCGGTTTTGGGTTGCAAATCCTTTCCTGTGTTGTCCCACCTTTTGGACAACGGCAACACAGTTTTAACTCTAGCAGCCATGGATGAGCTATTGGCAACGCGTTTTGCTAGCAACAGCTCCACCGGATTACGCACAGGATTTCTTGACTACCAAAGATCATGCTAAATCGGTCAGCCTTGACTTTGGAAACGACAAGTGTGACTATAACAACCTTTTCTCCTTAAGGGATTTGGATTGTGTCTTCTCCTCTGTTAAGAAATCTTCGGCAGGGTTTGCTTCTATTTGTTATGTCTTTCTTAAACACATTCTGTTGAGAGGCAAATGTTGCCTCGTCCACCTTTTTAATAAGTTGTGGTTGTCGTCTACCTACCCTGATGAATGGCGTAAAGCAATTGTAATACCTATCCTTAAACTCGGTAAAGACATCTCTATTCCTGCTAGTTATCGACCAATTTCTCACACTTCCTGCATTAGCAAGGTCTGGAAGAAGTTAGCTCGGCGACTGGGTGTTCGAGTCGGGCAACCTTCTTAACCCCTATCCAAACAGGTTTTCGCAAACCCTGGTGCACTGAAAACGCTATTTCGTACTTTGAACGCGCAGTTCAGAACGCATTTCTGAACGGAAATAATCTCACCGCGGTTTTGCTCGACATCGAGAAAGCATATGCAATAGTTGCATGTCTGGAATTTTGCGCAACCGATGCTTATCTGTCCGATTGAATGCCAATTAGTCAACCTACCAAACCTTAGAAAACGGTGTTCGTCACGGATCAATCTTAAGTGAGATTCTATTCGTTATTGCCGTCAACTGTCTGACCGAGGTTCTGAGCGAGGAAAATGGCGGGATTCTTTATGTGGATAACTTTATAGTCTTCCACGATGGAAATCCTCAAGTTTTGCAAGCTCAGCTAGACCTCATTCATCAGAAAGCATCTGGTCGCGGTTTCCGTTTATCCTCTGAAAAATCCACATGCATTTACTTTTGTCAATTACGTCTCTCGCATCCCTTTCCAGCATTAACCATAAGCGGTATAAACATACGGGTAGTCAAAAGCGCTAGGCTTCTGAGGGTGAATGTGGACTCCTGTCTACGTTGGAAAATCCACGTAGCGGATGTTGTTCGCAGGTGCCACCAGCAGCTGAACGTTCTTCGGTGCTGGTTCTGGTACTGGTTCGTTCTGGTGTCCGTTGAGTGCTAGTAGGGTAGTTTTGTTAAATGTTTATCGTGCTCTCGTTTTGTCTCGTCTTGAGTATGGAAGTTTGGTTCTGGCATCGACTCGGCGGACAACTGTAAGGTTGTTGGACCAAGTTCACCTTCAGGGCGTTTGTTTAGCCATTGGAGCTTGCCGCACTAGTCCAACGTTGTCTGTGCTTTGTGAAGCAAACCTCATGCCTCTAGACCTGAGACGCCAGCAAAAGTTGCTGATATACGGTTTGAAAATGCGGACTTTTCCGTTGCATCCGAACGCCTCGGCATTCAGTGAGAATAATCGCAACCGATACTCTGAGCGTCCCACGTACTCAACCAACTAGCATCTTCTTCAGGAAGCTGGTGGCAGCCGAAGGGCTTGACTTACCGGTGCCTCTGGAGGCTAGCATGCAATATGGTGTGTCCGATTGGGTGATGCCCCGTATATCTGTGGAAGTGTCAGTCTTCTCAGCCGAAGTGTTAGCGACCTGGCAAGCGTCTCTGTTTGCTTGCCACGGGGGCTTTCCACAAACTGTAATTATTACCGACGCTTTAAACGTCCTGACTGCTTTGTCGGCGAATGAGGATCCGGGAGGGTGTGCCCGCGTACTACAGTTGAGCGTATTAGGCGCTCGCGCTCGACGAGGAGGTGCCGTGCTACGATAACCTTTCTCGCTATCAGCAAGTAGCCCGTTTGTACCCAGTGCAACGTGCCGCTGATTGTGCCGCATCTGTTCCAGTACCCTGGCATTAGGGACAGAAGCTGGTTTTATGGTCTCAGGGCATTTGTGTGTAGTTGTGATCTCAATAAATATTATTTATTTATATGTTTTTATGTATTTATATGTTTTTATTTATTTTTATGTGTAGAGTATTTATTTACATTTGCATGTCAGAGTATTTATAGGTATATTATTATCGTCTCGCTCTTCACGCTTTCACGCCGTATACCGCAAATGCCCTAAGTTGGCGATGCGGGTAGAGCGGCCTCTCTAAGATCTGCTGGAGGGCATCCTGATACTGTATGCGGTTGCATCTGTATTGAAGGGGATATTTTTAGTGAGTGAGGAGTCTTGCACCACGGCCCCAAAAGAAACAAAAATAAAAATTATTTGTATATAAATTACAATTATTACAATTAACGACGGCAAAATTGCTTATTGCGGTATAAGACCTATCACAACTATCACAATCAATGCCGACTAACGACTACAAACTTGAATAAAGTAGATTATATATTATATTAATTATTTAAAAATAATTACGAAACAAACCGCCAAACACCGTACAGGAAAATTTTTAAATGTTAAAATAACTTGGGCAACTTAATTAAATATATAAATAAACATTCTAAAAATGCTGAAGTTTGGCGGGTAATACTTCTTTGCGTAAAACACCTTCCTCCTTCCCGTCTTTAATTATTTCAGGTAATGCGCGACAAATATTCTTTATTTGGCAATGTTGCGTCATCAATTACCTTCCTACTTGCAAACTGCAACCTTTTCACAGCCGTTAGGAAATTTTTAGTTTTACAGAAAGTTTAAATTTGGAAACTTCTTACAGATCTCTTAAACTTGCCGCTAGAAGCCACCGTCAGCGACCTGGTTTACCTCTTACCGCTAGAGGCAGCAAGGCCGCCTTCCCACAAGTGCCTGGAATTCGACAACTCTCTGCAGATCCTACAAATTTGCCACTAGAAACCGCTGTTAGCGACTTAATTCATACCTATTTCTGTCGTTTGCAGCTAAAGGTTGAATTTTTTGCTGCTCTTGCAGAGTGGAGAAGGATGTAGACACCGCGAATCTTTATCACTAATGTTGTTTATTTTAAAAATGTAAATAAATTTTGAAATGTGTATAAATTTAAAAAAAAAACTATTTTTAAATAACTTGCATAATGTTATTTTTTTATTGTGCAACATTTTAATTCTAATTGACAACCGCTTAGTCCAGGCAAGTCAATTTTGATATTTAAAGCGTTTAATTACAACATCAAGCATACTTATTGGTAAGCCGTTCAGTCTGCACTAATCAGATTTGATCAACTAACAGATCGATTAATTTTACAAATTTACAAATGTACAATTGCAACGCAAAATCTATTTTTGGTTAGACCTCCCCGTTTAAATAGAAATATTAAGCGCTCATCAGGTTTGGGCAACTGGTAAATCAATTAATCATGCAAATTTAGAATAAACAATTGTTGCGAAGAATCCACTCTTAGTACTCCCCGTTTGTGCGTAAGTTGTTGTTAACCTTCACTGTAGCAAGTCCTACTCCACCGTTAGACCTCCACTTAACCAATCAATGTTACCAATCAACCTTTTCGTACTCAGCCATATTTCCTTCCACTTTAATTCACCCAATCAGAACTAATTGTAAGTTACACACGTACCATGTTGTACAATAATGTTAGATTATGTTGTAAGTATTCTTAATGCATGAAAGCGTAAAATGCTCGGGAAAACTTGTTTGCATGAATCAAGAACATAGGAAAATCGCTAAGCAATTATTTTCTTTCAGACTTTACTAATACAAGAAGTGACAGAGAATGGCCAATATCTGGCAAAGTTAAAAAAACTTATACCAAGCTTAGGTATAGGTATAACTATTGCCTTAAATTATTTATCAAAGAAGATAGAAGATACCAAAACATATTTAAAAAAATTAAAACGACGTTAACTTCTAGACGGAAAGTGCTGAATAAATACATAAGTAAAAAAAACAAAACCCGTCAAAAACTTTTTAACAAAGTAGAAGACACAATCCAGTTTTTTTAAAGAGAAACAACTGCAATAGTCACGTTTGTTTTTTTGTTTTTTCTTGGGGTAAAAACGCTTAATGCCAAAGTATGGGACTTGGGGCTGTGGTGCAAGACTCCTCACTCACTAAAAACATCCCCTTTGATACAGATGCAGCCGCATAAAGTATCAAGACGCCCTCCAGCAGATCTTAGAGAAGCCGCCCTATCCGCATCGCCGCTTTAGGGCATTTGCGGTATCCGGCATGAAAGCGTAAAGAACGAGACGATAATAATATACCTATAATCACTCTGATATAGAAATATAAATAAATACTCTACACATAGAAATATAAATATATACTCTACACATAGAAATAAATAAAAACATATAAATACATGAAAACATTTAATAAATAACATTTATCGAAATCACAACTATCAGTGAGTGGTTGTGTACATCACAAAGTAGTTCAAACCGCCAGTCATTCGCTAACCCGCTTTTGTCCCTAATGCCAGGGCACTGGAACAGATGCGGCACGGTCAGCGGCATGTTGCACTGGGTACAAACGGGCCTCTGTGTCCGTGTCAGCAAAAACGAGTGCGTCGCTCGGGCGTGACCAATGCGCAATCTGCACATGGCCACTTGCTGATAGCAANCGAGACGATAATAATATACCTATAAATACTCTGACATAGAATTATAAATAAATACTCTACACATAAAAATATAAATAAATACTCTACACATAGAAATAAATAAAAACATATAAATACATGAAAACATATAAATAATGAACATTTATCGAAATCACAACTACACACAAATACCCTCAGACCGTAAAACCGGCAACAGGTTCTTTATTGTTAATATTTTCATATCTTTCAATGTTAGCAGTTTTATAACTTTTTCAAAATATGCCGTGCAGAATCATGAATGATATTTACAATTGTTACTTTATTTTCTATCTGAAGAGTTAATCTTTCAAGTAGAGCTCGATTTATCTTTGAAATTCTACCAAACGTGGGCCAAAGAAGCGCTTAAATTTTGCCAATTTTTTAACTATTCCAAAACATGCCATGCAGAATCGGTTATAACACTGGTTCTAAGGAAGATGGTTTAGAGGTTTTTACTTTCTTTTGTTTTGTAAAAAAACATCGATTATCTGGGAAATAGAAAGATGAAAAAATAATTTAATAACCGTTTTGCATTTGTCTATTAATTTTGATTTGATTTGAAACTTTCCACATTTTGGGTCATTTTAAAAATTGTTTAGAAAATCAAAGGCAATACGTCTATTGCATTAAATATTGCGAAATGAATGCAATGCAGGTATAATTTTATATATTTTAAAGAAAATTTTTGAACATTGACTTTTTTGTGGTTTTAAAAAAAGCCCTCAAAATTAACCAATTTTTGATTTATTTGAGAATATGCTTTGCAGAATCGACTGTAACACGCGTTCTAAGGCAGATAGTTTTGCGATTTTTCTGTATAACTTATTTCCGAGATACCACTGAATTAGTTTTCAGATACCGTGGCCCGCCCGTCGTCAAGTCGGTACTCTTCTCACTGCCGGTCGGTCGGAACGCGGCCCATAGGCGTCACGCACACACCTTATTTCGTCTCGACGCTTTTCCTTGCGCGTAAATACG
Organism: Ecitophya simulans; assembly: GCA_027574965.2. Taxonomy (NCBI): domain Eukaryota; kingdom Metazoa; phylum Arthropoda; class Insecta; order Coleoptera; family Staphylinidae; genus Ecitophya; species Ecitophya simulans. Next base: position 6,615 of record JAODGE020018221.1, on the reverse strand, counting down.
CATAGCGTGTACTTTCTCGCACATATGTGCGCGCTGCTCGTCGAACAGTTCATTGGTTGCTGCGAATTACGCTCGACGTGCGAACCCCACAGCTCGACTTGACTCGGCTCGGCACGGGATGACTAGCGGTGCTAGAGACGCGACTCGGCTTTGTTAAAAACATGTATTTGAAATAACGCTAATAAAGCAAGTTGTAATTTAACTAATTGAAAGGAAATATTTTTAAAAGTTTTTAAATGTTTAACCATAAATACAAGTTCCAACTGTGTTAAGCAGGGATGCGTGAATGGTGTAGTACGTAACAGCGTACGGTTGCGGTGCGAGGTGGGCCCGTTTCGAATCCCACACCGGCAAGCGCTTTTTCTGGTATTTCCGCTGACATATATTCGGATGGTAATTTTATATTCGAATATATTAATAAACTTGAACGAGAAAAGACGTCAGTATGGCGTAGTTCGCAAAGGCGCACGGTTACGGTGCGAGGCAGCTCGTGTTCGAATCCTACAACGGACGAGTAGTTTTTCTGAAAAATCCGCCGACGTCCACCGAGCGTCACACGAAATACAAGAATCCTTGGGTGTGTTCGAAAACACGAAATAATTCGGAAATTCAAAAAATGATAGTCCGAATATATGAGAAGCGTCCATAAGAAATACGTGACAATACAGAATGCCCAAAAAACAGGAGGGCGAATGGGGAAAGGAAGGGTGAACGTGACAATAGAAGTGTCTAAGCAACAGGAGAGCGAACAGTCAAATTTCTTTTTCGTTTTGGTAAAATCGTTGCAGTTTCGATCAGTGTGGGGCGACGCCGGAGGCGTCGCCTTAACATCGCGATGATGGACGCGTCCAATCGCTTCCGGCCCAACCTATCGACTGTCGTCTCCACCAGATTTTTCGGCCATTACGGCCCAAATTATGATCGGGATTTTTATTTCTGGGTGGGGTGAAGAACCCACTCAAGAATTTTATTGGGGGATTAGTTAATTTGGATTTAGAATTATTTTTTAAATTNGCAACCGCGCGTCTATGCGCTCTACGCCATTACGGCGTCCTTGCTTGGTGAAATTGGAACTTATATTTATGCATCCGAATTTACTATACCGCGAATAATAATTTATAAATTCGGATTTGGAATTAATGCCCGAATATTAGCCGGCGGATGTCCCAGAAAAACCGCATGCCGGATGCGGGATTCGAACCCAGGCCGGCTCGCACCGTAGCCGTGCGACCATGCGCACTGCGCCATTTAGGCGCCGTACCAGGAGCGAATCGAAACTTATATTTGAACCTACATACTTTCCAGCTTTTAAAAAAATATATTCGAAATTAATTAAATTATAACACGCATTATTAGCGTTATAATTTAACTAATTTCGAATGCAAATTAAAAAAAACGGAAAACAAACATTGAAGGCGCGGTATAAAGTGGATTTAATCTAATCTTTAATAACATTGCACGACGAACCAGCAAATGAAATCGGACATTAGCGCCGGAGGGAACATCGCAGTGCCCTAAGAACATTTGTATTGTCCATAACTATTCCCGACGAGAACTCACAAATTACTAGACGCGACGTGTGCAATTGTAATTTTGACGAGAACAACACTAATTGTACGCTAACAGTACATAATTCGACACCGCTCGATGTGCCATTTGAAATTATGGCGACGGGCCGCGCGCGGAGCGGACGACAACGAAAACAGTACTGATTGGACTGATTGTCTGACTCGGCTCGTTGTTGACGAAGATGTCGCGTGCGTCGTGCCAACCCGTGCCGAGCCGAGCTAAGCCGAGCGGTAGGAGCCGCGCGCCGCGCGAGAATCGCAAGGCAACCACCGGTCGACGAGCAGCGCGCACATTGGTGCAAGTGAGTGCACGCTATGCTGATATTCGCGTACGGGAAAGAATCGAGGTAAGACGCAAGCGCGAACTGCGGCCGCGCGTATGTCGTCGGCCGGTACCTGTTACACACTGATGTTAAACAATTGACGAACTTTGGGAACCGTTTTGACCCCCTTCTTGTAAAAATTCGTGAATAAAACATACTGAAATTGAAAGAGGAACTCTTTATCTACAAGATGAAATAAAAATTCCGAAACTATCTGCTCTAGAACGCGTGCTATAGCCGATTTTGTAGGGCATGTTTTTCAAAAGTTTAAAAATTGCTTAATTTCGAAAGCCATTTTGACCCACTTCCGGTAGAAATTCGGGAATAAGTTGTACGGAAATTGAAAGAACCACTCTTCTGCTACAGAATAAGGTTAAAATCGCAAAACTATCTGCCATAGAACGCATGTTACAGCCGATTTTGCAAAACATGTTTTGCCAAAGTGCAAAAATTGGTTAATTTAGAGGGCCATTTTGACCCAATTCCGGTAGAAATTAGGGGATAAATTACACGGAACTTGGAAGACCAACTCTTCTGCTATGCCTTGATGTGGCAATCGCAAATCTATCTGCCCTAGAATGTGTGTTACGGGCAATTCTGCAAAGCATGTTTTGCAAAAGTACAACAATGTTTTAATTTTGAGGGCCATTTTGAACAACTTTTCTATCAATTTGCCCTTCTGCGACGAAATAAGTAAAAATGGCATATGTATACGTATATAATGAATATATTTTATTACACATTGCCTTTTCCGCGAAGTTTCTCCCATATATTTTCAAATAAAAATCAATTGTTTATGTACCTGCACCTCCAGTGGTGTCGAAAAGGCAAACAACAGCTATTGTTTAAAACAATATTATTGCATTCGATTTTGGCAAATGTGCAAAGGGGTACCTCTTTACATTTTTTCGAAAAATTGCAAAAATTAAAAATCAAATTAAACTAGCTTAATCGACGCGGAATTGAACGTAGATTCAAATGGTACTACGCAATTTTGTTTAGTGTTAATATTTATTACGATAATGTTCCGCAAATTTAACATTGCTTTCGATTTTTGGCAAATGTGCAAAGGGGTGCCTCTTTGCATTTCTTCGAAGAATCGCAAAAATTACAAATCAAATTAACCCAGCTTAATAGACGCAGAATCGAATGTAGATTCGAATAGTACAAAGCAATTTTGTCTAGTGTTAATATTTACCGAGATAATGTTCTACAAATTTAACATCGCATTTTATTTAAAAAATGGCAATTTCATTGTTGTGGCCACCAACAATGAAAAAAATCTAACTATAAATCAAGCTAAATTTAAATGAGCAACTCTCCTACTATAAAATCAAGTAAGAATCGCATTGCTGGTTTGAGTTTTCTAAAGCGCTATCACTTGGGAAGTGAGTTAAAGTTGGGTAATTTGTAGACTGTGTCTTTTTACATGATAAAGGCGTGCTCTTTAAAATGTTAAAACTTTTAATTAATCATTTGTATGTTCAAAACATATGCGTAACATAATTCTGCATTAATGATAACTGTGTTGTAAAATGGCACTGGTGTTGTGCCTACCTTCGTCCTTGCATTCATGCCTTTATGCCCTTATGTGTTGTGTGTTATGCAATATCATTAATTATAAGAACAAACTTAAATACTTGCAAATGTGTAAAAAAATACCTCCAAAGACATACCTTTGTGATGAGCATAAAAAATCCTCAAACAATTGACGAGGAAAAAGAATCTCCTCAATAACTAAAATATTATCATCTATAGTTCAACCACTCCATTGCATAATGTAGATTAATTGCTATTGCTATTGCTAATTCGCTGGTGTCTGTTACTGGAACTTTTCACGAAGCACATCTCGCAATGTTGTCATTCTTGCTAAAAACCAATAACACACACACATGATGTATAGTACAGAAGTTCCTGCTGTGCAGTACAGTGGGTTGAATGTATCTTACATTGGCATCAAATGTTCACAGTGGCTTATGCTGATATCGCAAATGTCAAACTGAAAGAAAAGGTGGAAAAATCATACTTCATTTGAGATAAATTACTCATATCAGCAACTGCACATAGTTTTACATAACCTGTTTCGCTGTGTAGAATGAATGAGTTATCACAGTTGTGGCATACGCAATATGCTCTACGGATATAAAATAGAAAACCAGAATAGCAGTCTATGTTGCTCTCTGGTCCTGTACTGGTCAACCACATCCTTTCTTATGGCAGTTAGTTTCTTGAGGTTCACTCACTATCTGCAATTTAATTCAATGAGCACATACTATTTTTACCAAGTTTAGACACTTACAAATGCAAACAAATCCCAAATCTCGTAACTATTACTGCTACAGAAATAGGCGGTCCGACCGTTTTGACGACAAAAGTACGCCAAACACTGAACAAGCATACAGAAAGACTGAACCACCTGAACAAAAAAGGTCTAAGGAGTTAAGCTCAAGCTGATTTAGATTACCCAATTGGATAAATTAATAGTTACTTCAGTACACACCAAATTGTACCACTATAAAATTAATAACATCATTGTCCGAAATAGAAATACACAATAAAAAGAGTCGATAATAACCTAAAAAAAGCCAAAAGAAGTTCTTGTTCAAATTGTCGAACAATTGAGTATATAGTTATGAGGTGTGTTTTTGGTTGCCTACAGTGAAACCTAACATTAATTTAAAACCACATGTAAATATTACGGATACATATTAAAAATTACAAGTGGATACTTAAGTTGGAAGCGACTGAATCAAGTCTAGCCTCTAATTTGTACTGTCTATTCTCGACACTCCACTAATAATCGATGATAATCGTTGAAGAACACATTAATCGCTAGTATATTTAATATAGTATAAGATTATCTTGGCGAATTGCAATTGATCCGAAATACTTCCGAAAATGTTTGAGCGGCGAAATTATCGTTGACCACGTTTTTGCGCTTCGGGAATGGCTGTATCGTTGTACACTAATGCGAGTTTTATAGTTTGCCAATGCGTAGACAAACATGGCGCGGACCGAACGCGCTGAAACGATAAAAAAGCAGAGTGAGGGCCGAGAAAATAAAACTAGAACCAAACGCGCCAAATGACGTTAGTTGCAATTTAGCTAGGCTTAAGCCCCAGAACACTCGAAGATGTATTATTTATGCACGCAACGCAAGGCGCAGGGCAAATAAACCCACACATTTTACCAAAAACAGAGGTAATTCAATGTCGGCGCGGCTTGTAGGAATGTGTAAAATATATCGATATATCGATATATCAATATTTGAATTTTGTTTTACCAATATTTTTGGGCGACATTTAATTTTTCGATATATCGATATAACACAAAGAATCGATTCTTGACAATTTCAGATTCTATTTATAAGTGAGCACGATATATCAATATATCAATATTTTATTTTTGTTTTACCGATATTTTTGGGCGATATTTTATTTTTCGACATATCGATATAAAGATATTAAATTTGGACTATCGAAACGATATAAATGTCGGTATTATTTTTTACCAAATTCTATTAATCATGGAACACAAAGAACCGATGCTTGACAGTTTCAGATTCTATTCGAAAGCAAACGTGATCTGTCGATGTATCGATATATAAGCAATATTTTATTTTTCGATATATCGATTAAATTTGGAGTATCGAAACAATATAAAAGACGATACTTTTTTACCAAATTCTAATAAATATATGGAACACAAAGAATCGATTTTTGACAATTTCAGAATCTATTCGACATCAACCGCGATATATCGATATTTTTTGCAATATATATCGATAACGTTATTTCCATAATATAGCGATACTTTTCTTACGTTTCTGACGTCGCTGGGGATGACTTGGCTCCGGGTCGCTGGCGGCTGGCGCTGGCGCAGCGCAAGGGTGGGCGCGCCCCACGCGGCAGGGCGCACGCTCGCGACGAGCCCTTCGCTCCGCGGCCGACCGTCCGTCGGCGACGAGAGAAGGGAGCGGCGCGCGCGCGCGGTCGTCGCGCGCACACACCACGGTCGGGCATCGGGCCAGCGGCACGTCACCGACGCGACGACCGCATCCACGACGCGACGTCACGCACGCCCGAGAGCCCCGCGACGCGCGAGCGCGCGTGTGCGTGCCCGACCGCCTCTCTCTCACCTCGAGTCGCTGCCGAAACGCGCGGCGTGCGCGTCCGTCGAGGTATTGCCAGCGTCGCGAGTGCGAAGACGCGCGTCGTCCGCCATCGGCAGGCGTTGTTTCCGGCGGCCGGCGATGGCGCGGAACACGTGTAATTAGCCCCTCGCTCGGACTAAGCGCTATCATCATGTGGAGATATTTCGTCCTGCTGAGCGTCCTGCTCGCCGCCGCCGTCTACGGCACGGAGTTGGCCTCGGCCGGTGAGTACGCGACGTTTTTATTTTTCGACGAGCGACGCGCAAGAGGTGTACGAAACGCGCCGGTGCGTCCAGTCATTTGGCCAAATGTCAAGGTGAATGCGCTTCAGTTTGGCTGCGCGTGCGCTACAAAAAAATCGCACATTCGGGATACGACGCAGTTAAACGACCCAAATTCGTTAAGAAGAAACTCACCGATTCGCCTCGCAATCTGTCGGCGGTAATCGCGTTCGTGTTGCGTCGCAGCGCGCAACGCGCACGTAAATACAAATCGCAATTTATCATTTACATTAACCTAAAAGCCGCGGCATCCACCGCACACGTTCGCGCGATGCGCGCATCACCTGATT
>JAODGE020018185.1:0-11107 GCA_027574965.2 Ecitophya simulans | reverse complement strand
TTCGAATCGATTTTGCACGACGACGTGCTTTATCCGGTTTGGCTGAGCAGGGATGCAGTTAGCATACTTAAAGGATTTATGACGAAGAATCCAAGCAGACGTTTGGGATGCGTCGCCGCACAAGGCACGGAACAGGCTATACGGGTTCATCCCTTCTTCAAAGATATAGATTGGACTGCTTTAGAACAGCGTAAAGTGAAACCACCGTTCAAACCTAAGATTGTAAGTCTTTGCATTATTTGAGTGTAGATGCTTTGTTGTGCAGTTTTCTTACTAATTGTACTCAACCAATTGTGGAATATTTCAGAGAAATCCTAAGGATGCAATTAATTTTGACGCCGAATTCACCAGGGAAGAACCCGTACTCACTCCAGTAAATGCGGAAGTATTGCGTTCAATAAATCAGGAAGAATTCGCCGGTTTTTCGTTTGTGAATCGAGATTTCAACCCTTCCCGCTTCTCTGACTAACTACGTGCAATATCATCGCTTTGCTAGAATTCATTACCAAAGATTAGTACATATTAATATACAACAATAATACTGTAAAAACATTTGAGGTGACGCAATGGTTTTCAAAATTTAAAATTAATCAAAGTTCGAAATTAATTGGTTTAAAAACCTTAGTTTACTATTTTTGAAATGTATAATATATTTCAAGACAAATAACGAAGTCGGACTGAAAATTACAAAAGCAATGATTGATGGTCACGTTAAGTTAGTAGCAAGTTGGGCATGAGCAAGTTGAAACGAGCTGAAATCTACCGAAATTTTACATCCGCGCATATTTAACTGCCAAATATACCGAACTTTGGACGTGTGGTGGCTTTGAAATATTGAAAACTATTGCGGCATTGTCAAAAAGCTGGAATTGTTGTCATAATATCTCAATTTATTATGAACGACAATGCAATGCAACTATAAATATTATACATAATTCATAGAACATTTAAAATATGCATAGCATCTAATGCAACTACGTTAAAAAGTAACAAAGGAGTAACAAAATACTAAATATAAATACATTGTGTGTGAATGTATGAATGTTAAGTAATTTGATGACAGCGTTGTGAATGCAAACTAAACAAAACATGTCTAGTCGATGTCATATTAATAGGATAGGGAAATTATCTTTAATATTAAGAACAAGCAAACTAAATGTGAACAATGCGATCAAAATGTCAACGTATCGGGCGTTTTCTAGCTGGATTTTAACAATCTCATGATGAATTGGTTGTTTTGGGTTCGTTTCGTTACTGATTGCGAGCGGTGCATAATGATAAATTATTAACATAGGCATTTAAAACGTAACATGCATTTTGTGAAACCAGTCCGAGAAAGTAACACGACATTTTGTGCGTATGTTATCGTTTGTTGATAAGTTGATCTGAGGAAATACTGTCTCGTAGTTAGATTTCGCCCCGTATTCATCCGATGAGTACATTTTTAAGAACCGTATATACTGTTATCTATTACCATGTTATAGATATTTATTAATGTGTTTAGGATAGAAATTGTCACTATGTGTAGCATTGTGCACGCATTTCCGTCGCCGCTTGCCCCGTCTTGTGCCAAACCAAATTCACCCGCATGGAAACATTGATAGTCAGACGAAAAATACCTAACCGATGATGAAAGAACGCGTACAACCGTTATTGTTTATAATCATGTTTATACTAGTAATGTACCATGTGTTATCGTAAATGGTGTAAAATTTCTTTGAACGAAGCATTATTTCGTATGGTCGGAGTGTTTTCTGTTAGGTAAACGCCGTGTGGCGTGCGACTAAATTTACTCATCGCGTCATTCGCAGTGACCGCGAAGTTATTGTTGGAGTCGTCGATGATTTGCGCGTGCGTTAGTCACTATTCTAATGCACGTTGTACATGTGAAATCGAACACGCGAGCGTTGGTAGGTGTCGATGCCGGGAGGAAACGGATCACTGTTTGATGAAATTTCATAGGAATGAAATATATCATTGCAATGAACATGCTGTTTTATTTATGAATTAGTTGATTACAAAGAGATGTTTTTTCATATACCTTAGATCATTTAGGCCAATTGTTTGAGATTCTGTCTGTTGTACAATTAATAATTAGTGAATACTAACGATAAGTGCAATCATATTTGTGAAGAAAATGAGAAACAGTGAATAAAGAAAATCAAATTTGACGCTTGCCTATTGATAATATTTTTGATGTTTTTTATCTTAGCGTTGCGGACTAGAAAACGCAACTCGAATTGCATTGTATCTACTGTTGTAATACATTATAAAGAAGGACCTGAAATTTAAATCACAATCGAGTTCAATCCAATCGCAGATGCCCGAAACTTACGTTGTTATCGAATTCAATCCGATTGGTACTAGGTAGCGTAGATAAATACATAATGTATTCATCTATGCTTGGTACTGATTGTAGAGCTACTCTCGCAATAGGATGTGATACAGAACCAATCAAATTGTGCAATTGAGAAAACCTGGTAATTTGTCGGAATAAAGTAAAATGTTAGTCGATATTTATTACATTTGCGTTGTAATTAGTAATAAGTAATGACTGTTTTAACTATCTCCAGCTTTGCCAAACTTTTCACAAAATTTAAACAAGTTTGAAAGTGGATTTTATCTTCTACAACTTTGTCATCTTCATTTGTTAATATTTGCAACCTTCATCAATGAGAATTTGCTCAACTTCTTTGACTCTAGGCCAGATGGTAGAAGATCGTTAGCAATCATTGAGGAGAATTAATGAAGAATATAACGTCCAATCTAATACTAGTCATTTTCTACCTGAATTTTCTTATTTCTATTTAGAATTATGAAAACCGTGGACGGTAAAACGCTCACTACTTACTCATCATAATTTTGAAAAAAAAAAGCCTAATTCAATGTCTTCAATGAAATGCTATTTACAGGATTTACTACTTAAATTACAACTTTATTTAATATTGACAACAAGTACAAAAAGAAGCATGAAAGTTTCCTAATACCAAAATGTTCTAGGTGGCGTTCTGTCATCTTTAATACCCATCCTTTCCATAATATCCATTTCAAATGTTTTCAAAGCAGGTTCAAATGTAATTTCAGTTGCATCATCAGCAGTTGTATCCTTAGGTTGCTCCTTATATGTTTTTTTAGATTTATAATCAATTGTCTCTTCCATTGAAGCTGGAATAGGAATAATCCTCCCTGTTCTCAATGATACTCTCACTTTATCACCTTCCTCAGTATATCTCCATTCAACTCCTGTTGATTTCAAGTCTGATGGATCAACCAAAGCAACTTCAGTAGTGACCAATAAAGGTTCTTCTGATTTAATGTACACTCCAGCAAAATCCTTATCCTCAGCCAATGATTTTAACTTGGTGTTTAATCCTTCCACTATTACCCAATTCCTCTCCTCAATAATTTCGCGAACATATCCATGTTTGCCTTTATCCTTGCCAACCAAAACTTCCACTCTATCTCCTCTGAAGAAGCTCCAATCCTTGACAGGTTCAACGAAAATTTTGGAATGCATTTTCCCAGGTTGGTTTTCTTGACGGAATTGAAATGTCCACGGCCTGTGGAGTCCGAATTTAAACTTTTTTCTCTTGACTTCAGTGTCCGGTTTATATTGTGGGCCCTTTGGATTGCGCCAATATATTTGATTCATTGTGCGCTCTATGTATCTGTCGGGAAGGTTAGAATATTGTTTTGACCATTTTCCAACTCGTTGAAGTAGAATATTCGTAAGACGCATTGTAAACTGATTGAAATTGACTAAAATCAAATATTGCTTTCTATTTTCGGATGTCGTAGACGGCCTATCAAACTACGTTGAGTTATGAGAGGTTATGTTGTAAGATTTCATGCGCATGATTAAACAGAACCGCATTAAGTGCTTTTAAGATATTAAATAGTTGTGTGTATTTTAGGTTGCCTACAATTGGCAACTATTTACATTGAAAATAAGTTTGCAACGTTAGAAGCGTTTGCAAGGAATCTAAATAGATAAATAGTATGTAATACTATTATTGATAAAATACGATTTGTTTTTATTTATCAGGAATATAATTTATCAGGAAGTATTGTTGTTTTTAAATTGTAATGAGATAGATGATAACTAATAAATTATTAATATTCATATTTTCGATTTCGTTTCCATGTATCGGAAAAGTTTGAATTTTGTTGTAAACCTTGATGAGAATATTTCCAATAGTTTAAATGTTTGTTATCATTAACGTTAAAAATGTAATTTCTAAATTTCTAATGCTTTTGATGAACCCAAATTCTATATATTTCTATTTTAGACTATATTGTTGGTTTCATCGCAAATAGCAAAATTACATAAAATTTATAAAAAAAAATTTATGTTTTATGTTTTATGTTTTTAAATAAAATATTTTTCCTGCATGCTTTTGGCTTGAAATACATATTTCATATTTTACCTTATGCGATTTAAGGCGCAATCCCGAAAGTCAGAAATGGGCATCTTAATACATAATACGTATGGGTAAGGTATAAAGGGCGATTATAGAGTATCTGTCATATGTAGTGTCGCAGTATTGAGCCTGTCACAAACAAGAATTTTCCGCAGCATCGCCGAGCGAAAATCCTTTTCAAAATTCGACTTCTGACAGAGCACTTAGCGCCCACCTGCATTGATCCGTATACGCGGCGTGTGAACTTTTCCTCCAATCATGATCGAAAGCCGCGAATATAAAATGCATTCGAGAATTAGTTTTCACCGCAGATTCACAATTAACGAACCACGATGAAAAGCGGATCAGAAATAATTGTTTCCAGAAAACCTAATGACAAAATCTATCAATCAATCAGGCATAAATATTCGATGAGCACATCGAACTTCGGTCAGTACAAACCGCTTTTCCTTCATTAAACCTCAAAAAGCGCTTGCGCTAAAAAACATGTTGGGGCATTTTTTGTCTGATCAGTCAGGCAGCTTTTATATGAAAAACTCATGTGTCACTTTCAGAGTCGGATTCAGTTTGGCTTGGATAATGTCCTCTCCTAGAGAAATCAATATAAAAATTAAAGCAGCTGAATATTCTTTTGTCAAAGCATCACTGTTATAAAATCAAGGTTTTATAAAATCAAAAATTATTTCTTAATTTGCAAATTATATCTGTTTAATAACGTATTCGAATTGTCAGTAACTCGTGTTTATTTAACTTATTTGTGTATGGTACATTCTGATTTTGAATTTTTTGGTTGGAAAAAACTTTTTGCTTTCTATAAAACTATGCAAATTCTTGTAAGTGATGGTTATGGCTTGGCAGAGAACCATCGAGCCGCTGCTGTTGGTTTTTTTTAACGTCTCGAAACCCTCTGATAATGTTAATGTAAGGGGATTAGTTGGAATGCATTATTTGATTCCTTCTAATATATATGATGCTTCTTAGTCAGTTGTAAGACTGCCAAAATTCAGCTCATAGTAAAAACATTCATGCATTAGATATAGTCATACAATGAGTTGCACAGTCCATAAAGCCACAAACATATACATAAAGAAACATCAAAAAGTCTAGTCCGCTTTTTATACAACATTTATTCACAAATACGACCACGTTTAATTACTTATTTTTGAACAACAAACAATTTTCCACATTTCCATTGCTTTCAAGATAATACATGTCTGCGAAGGAAAGTTTTAAGTAAGTAACTACTACACAGGTATTAACTGCTCCTTGCAAAAACTGAAAATATTATACTGTCAATACCAATAGTATATATTGATCAATCTCAAAGTAGTTCGTTCTATTATTGTAACAAAAACATTCTGTTTAAATCGATCCGAGCTGCTAATAATAATTTCCTAGCGCATTTTCAAGCTACTCGGTATATTCTTGTATAACTGCTAGATGCAGACAAATTGCGATTTGAATGGAAACGGTTCCGCCATGTTCAGCATACATTTGTATTTCGGAGAAAACTGTATGCAAATCCAGCACATTCAGTGCTGCCAGATCACACAAAAGTTTACTCCGCATGTGCATCAAACACGTCAGCACCGCTAGCGTTAAAACATATCCTTGGATATGGGATGCATGAAAATGAACCAGCCTCAGAAATCGATGCATTCATTCATATTAAAAATAATAATTGAATTTACAAATAAACATAATTTAGATATCTAAACACTTATATTATGTGTACTAGCGTACATTGAACAGTAGAATAGTACAGGTTTTTGTACGACTGACCATTACGCATAATTTTATTAAGATAGATTAAGATGTAAAAGAAAGTGTGATAGATAACCACGCGTCTAATAAATTGGTACAGCTAATGTGTAGGTACAGCGCGTCGATTTAAAAGCTTTAAACTTTCATTTGGTTTATCAATCGGTCGGATCTGGATTCAATCAAAGCAGGAATCTGTAGTATCGAAGATATACAACTATAGTAGGATGGCAATAAAGCTTCCATGCAGAGGCAGGCGACTTGTTATCTTACATTCCGATTCGATTTGTTTCTATTATTTATGCGCTTCTTGTTACCATAAATCAATTTAATACACTAGACTTGTGTTGCACGTGGACTAACATAATTTATTAAGTACTAGAAATACAACAATAAGAGAAATGCGGTCTTATCACAGTAGTGTATTGTTGTTGCAGTTATTCATGATTTGTAAATAATGACACGTTTTGCATTTGCTAAAAAAGTGCTTGCATTTTTGTGTGAATGATTTTTCGATCAGATTTCGTTAGTAATGAGTTATTTAGAGTCATACATCATTTCTTCTTTGCCTGTTAACTCTTTCTTGTTTCTTGTTAACCTGGACCTTTAACCAAAATCTAAACTTGCATTTAGATAAATATAAGTAATGCAACAAAATTAGTTGATCTAGTATACCAATATAACTATCAATTATAGAATTTTAGAAATAATTTTGCATGACCTGTCTACTACTTAATAGTACATCAGTCTACATTCTCTGATTGTGCGGTTAACATGCGTTGAAACTGGGGCAACTTGAATGAAAAATTTATGGACGTGGAATTTGTCTGTGTTTGTGATCAGTAGTGTTTTTATATGTGTGTAAATCGTCGAGGCTAACTGCCGACAAAGCTTTTTCAATAAATATAAAGTATCATAATTTAAGTAAAATCGAATTGCTGAACTTTTAAAGCAATTAACATTAGGTTCGTTTCATTTGGCACATTATTGGTGTACCAACGTGATAAAACTGTCAGTGCGGTAGCATTCTAAAGCACAGTTGATTGGCTCCAATATACGGACCTGACATCGAGCAAATTATTATCATTTGATTGGATTTAATTTCATTTGTGCGTTTAATTTATGTTTCGGTAATTGTGCTTGATTTATATTATTCGACTAACCTTATGCGCGTGTTAAAGGAAAGTTCAATTAAGTGTCAACGGAAATAAACCGAGTCGTCAACCAGGCCACAAGAACTACGACAAATTCGCGGAATTCTTACCGACGTCCACCACGGACAAACAACTAATTAAGTAATATATCATCATGAAACAGGCTAGATCGAAAAAGATCGTTTTTAATAGGCGCCAAACACCCGATAGGGCCGTCCGAGACGGACACGCATATACGTGGCGACCTTGTACAACACCCTTTGTAAAGTTGTTCAGCGTCTCAGCAATAAAAAGTCAAGATAAAAACGTACTGCAGACAAGTCTATTGCGGTTACCCGACGCGAGCAACATCTTCTCCGACTTGACGTCACCACTGCAGCGGCGTTTTCTTCTCGGTCTGTAACGAAATTGATGACGCTTCTTTTATTGTCAGCGAGACATTTTAGCCCGAAATATTTGTAGAACATCTTCATGTGACTGTTATGGTTTGTTGTAAAGATTGGTTAAAATTGATCTCGAATGCATCCTGTTTTAGTGCATACTTCGAGTAAGTGCGGGTAAAATTATTTAATCAGGTTTTATTAATAGACACTTGAAATATTTGTGGAAGAATAAGTAAATATAACAACAACGAGATTTGGCCGAATTGGAAATGTGTGCTGGTGAAAACATACCTGCATAACAAAATCAACAAACGCGCGTGTTCGGTATCTGGAGCCGCCAGACAGACTTTTCGCATGCCTGGCAATGGACACGGCATATGCGCAAGTTGCGCGGTATCCTTGCGCGAAACAGTCGCCGATAAACGAAGCTTGGCATCCTATCCATATGGCGTTCATGCGCGAATCGGAATATGAACGTATAAATATCGAACAGTTGTTCCGTTCTTGTATTGAAATGTGCGGAATCGTTAACACCTTTTTTCTTCGATTTATTACTACCGACGATTGCGTTTGCTGCGCAGTGAATTATGTTATACGCAGCAATTCAGCGGCGGGTCGCGAGGATTCGACGCCGTTTGGCGCTCACGTGCCGGCGGTTGGCCGAGAAGGCGAAGATGAAACCGCCGAGCGCCACATAAATTTCGTCGCGCATACCTACATGCGCACGCGCGGTGCAAAATAACAAGTGCCTACGCACCGAAAATCATTGCGCGGCTCACATGCACGAGCGAGCTTATCAACCGTTGAAATGCGAAATCGGTCTTACAACAAAACGACTCGCCGTGATTGATTCAACGGTTAGTCGGTCTCTCACGTTTAATTGGAGGGTTTTTCGTTGTGATGAAGTTTTATGGGCAGATTTCGAAAATACCAGGCTTTTTATAGCAACCACTTTTATTTGTTTTTATGAGGTTTTGTCCAAATACGATAGTTTTTGTAGTGGTGGTTAGAGAAAGTTTCAGATGGGTGGGTGTTATCCATATGACAAATCTGAAAATGATGTAAGAAGTATGTTAGAAAAATTACTAGAAATGTTGAGATAGACTGGAGCGACAAAACTTCTTGACCGGCATCAAGTTGGCTCCAAAATCACTT
This sequence comes from Ecitophya simulans, assembly GCA_027574965.2. Lineage (NCBI taxonomy): Eukaryota > Metazoa > Arthropoda > Insecta > Coleoptera > Staphylinidae > Ecitophya > Ecitophya simulans. The sequence continues at coordinate 2,233 of JAODGE020018185.1, read as the reverse complement.
TTGATGAAACTAGTGCCAATCAAAAGCTGAGAAACTATTCTATGCAATGATACCAAAACATCGCTGAGTAAAGATATACAACTTTGGTTTAATGACAGAAATTAATTTTCACGTGTATTTTATATGGGCGTGCAAGTCTGACTTCAAGGACAATTTTGATATAGCCACGCCGAATAATTTTTGATAAGACTAGTGCCAATCGAAAGCGGAGAAACTGCTCTATGCAATGATGTTAAAATATCGCCGAGTAAAGATGTGCATAGATGGTATATCCACGTTTTCTTTTAACTTCCATGTATTTCTTATGGGACTACAGCGGCGTTTTTGGAGCTCGGGATTTGGAGCCAACTTGATGCCGGTAACTTCTTGATAGGTAGAACGAGTTTTCAAAATTTGCAATCTTTTGCAAAGCGCACACCGAACAAATCAATGATATATTTGTTAAGAGCTACATAAATCTTTCAAAGAACAACCACAATAATTTATATATCTTGTATAAACATAGAATAATTAAATGAATTAAATCAAATTCAAATCAAATTTACTTCAAAGTTTATTAACAGAATTCACTTTTTTGTTTAAATGATTTGACTAGAAGTTTTACAGTTAGGATTCTTCCGGTTTATGCAAAAAGATATTTGTGGGTGTAATCTACATGGCAAAACTGCAAATGTTGTAGGAAGTTGTTAAACCAGCAACGTTTGCTTATGCTAATGAAATGAATATTAAAAAGATAAACAAGGATTTTTGATTAATCGTTTTTCAGTTTTAAGAAGGTTTGTGGATTGGAAGAATTAAAAGTTTTAATTAAAACACTTTATTTTTTGGAAATTTGTTTGGTTGACTTACATCATGAAAGTGTAAATATTGTATATATTACTTATACTAACAGAATGAATCATTGTGTGGAAGTAGGGGTGTCGAAAATATATCGATATATCGATATATCGATATTTTATTTTAAATTTAATTGTTTTTATATTAATAATAATTAATATATTAATAAATATTTGTATATTAATAACAATATTTCCAAAATGTATCGATTCAATATATATCGATACATTTTTGCACTTCCGATAACCCTATGTGGAAGATTTATGCATTTTAAGAATTAAAATCTTTAATTAAAATTAATCTTTTTACCGTTTTTGAAAAGACATGATATTTGTTGTAGTTGTTGTACTGTCGTATTTATTGAGAAGGATATTCACGTTTGTGGGCGTTATCTGTAAGGCAGAACTGCAAACGTGTACCTTCAGCTACTTGCCAAACGTTTAAACAATAATAATGAAATGAACGTTAAAAGGATAAACGGCGCGACGCTTTTTGCCGCCAAACCAAAACCCTGCGCGATCATTATTTATTTCGCGAACGGCGAGCGGCGGCGATGGGCAATGCACCAGCGAGATCCGCGGGATGGACCAGCACGCTGCGTGCAGACCCCGATGACAAGCGCTCCGCGCGTTCCGGCGCCGCACCGAAAACCGAAACGGGGCGCTCGGCGCTCACTCGTTCGTCCGGCGCGCCGCCGTCAGGTCCACGTCCGCGCGACCTCCGCCGCTCGCGCAACGTGCGCCGCACGCATCGTCGGCACGACCGCCGTCGCGTTCGCAGCTCGCGCGGATTGTTCGCGTCTGCCGCCGCCGCCACCGCCGCCGCCGTCGTCGTCGCCGCCGCCGCCGTCGCGCCGGCCAGTCGCGAGCGTAAAATCATCAAAACACTCGAGTGCGCGAATCAATCGCGGCGCGCACGTGTGCATCCGGCCAACGTCCGCGCATTGTGACCGGAACGTTTTACTCTAACGGATTGTTTAATCTCGAGGGGTGAGCAATGTCCATCTGTCTGTGCTCGCGTGTTGTTTGCGATATTTCGACGCGAACGGCGCGAATATTTCAATAACTCCTGGCGCGTGCTCGGAAAGAAAGCGCTCATAAATCATGCGCAAGTTAAAAAGCGTCTGGCGCGCACTTCGTAATTAATTTCAATCAATTTCTGCCTTACATAATGCCGGCGGAGGAGCGGAATAGTCCGACGAGGCGAAGTTCCAGGGCAAGTAGGCAGGCACTACTTTACTTAATGTCTACGGTGCTCTTAGTTCACCTCGTGTTTTCCTCAAGTTTCCTCTTTGAGGGGATAGTTTTAAGTTATCTTTTATTTGTGGTTAGTTTTCTAGGTAACGTGATCCTCGAATGGAAAACTCGAAGATTATCACTATACATTTCATTAATAT
>JAODGE020018171.1:0-16887 GCA_027574965.2 Ecitophya simulans | reverse complement strand
TGAAAGAGCAACTCCTCTGCTATGCATTGAAGTCGAGAAAGTAGTTTCGTCTAACTTTGCAAATGCAAAGGGAGCATCATTTGGCGATTTTTTAAGATTCCAACATCAGCAATCGCTCTCCGCCCTTGCTACTGACAATGAGCGAATAGACAAATTTCATAAAATTTGAGTTGATATACAGCAGGGAATAATCCAAAACGAAACATACATGCGCCCGCCAGCTGGCATTTATTCAGCAGTCACTTTCTACAGCGCGAGTCCGGAAAGAGACAAGTCCACAATGTATATGCATGTATTGTATTTTATAATCGTAAGTTAATATGCAAATACAAAACAAAACTACACATATACATAAGTATTCCTACATAAGTGATTATTTTATACATAGCATAGGTACACAAAGATAATTTAGTTTATAATGTTATCATATTAAACCTAGCATCATTTTTCTCATTTGCATATTTTTTTAAACTATTACCTTACAAGGTGGGCGGTCCGAGCGCGTCGTCCGTGGCGCGTCGCGCGAGACTCCAGTCTTGTCCCAGCGACACTTAACGCATCGTCTTAAGGGTGTGTAGAAGAGTCCCGGCACGTCGCGTGCGAGCCGCGCGCGGACCAGAGTCAGTCTTGACGACTGGTAAACCGTAAAATCACTCCAAAATTGTTTTTGCTTTGCATATTATCCTTCTTTTTTTCGCAACGTCGCTCTCGCGCTTCTTTTTCCTCATCGCTTATTTAGTTTTGTATCTAGGTATATCGCAACTATCTGCTTTTTAACTGTGAACGAACGTCCATTCGGGAAATATAATTTGGTTAGTGCGTTGTTGCTGAGGGGAGACTGGGGAGACTTTTCTTTATTCCATATGTACATCCGTCGAAATAATATGTGTGGTGTGTGTATCCATACCTTCGTGTGTATCGCAGAAAATAAAATAACTACTCTCTAATTAACTGAATATCGAACTCAAGAAAAAAAAAAGAAAAACGAAACGTACATAACTACAAATATTCAATGTGTGTGTGTGTGTGTGTGTTAAAATTCAAAATCCAGTATCACGCTGTTCCGATAAATGAGAAGATTTTCTCGTTCGTCTGTTTTGTTGATTAAAGAATTTTTTGTGGTCGTGACTGGCCCTGGATCAAGGCGAATGAATGTATTTCACAAATCAACTCGCTGCAGCCGCGCACGATCTCACACACGCGCCACTGACGCGCGTTCGAAAATAATGCAAAAACGTTAAATAATAAATAAAAATAATATGTTATAGGAGTTGAGAGACAAAGAGAATCGCACAAAAACGTAAAATATTCAGACGCCAGTGGTTTTCGCGGCTCGACGACGAGCGCGCGCGTGTGTATCGCAAGCAATGTGTGGAAAAACAGAGGGAGGATCGGCTTGACTGGAGAATCATCTGCAAGAAAAATAAAACAACACTATTTCTTATCGATCCACTGCGGGGGAGGCGTCGTGTTCGAAGAGTCGTTTGCGACGCCGCGCGCGCGCGCCCCTTAAGACTGATTCCAGTACGAATTGGGATACGCTTGCTTTGAGCCCGCCTTCTGCTGATTGTTGCCCTGCGCGCGCTGGCCGGTGCTATTGCCGGAGTCCTGCAATCATCAATTAAGCGAATTTACAACATCGCGCACGCCAACGTCGCACGAAACAAACACAGACACACCGAAGCGAACAGAAAAAACCATGCAAAACCGAGTATTATTGTTAAGGCGTTTGTTCGACAGTTGTCGCCCAAACTTAAGTCTTAAGGACTGGAGCTAAAAGTAGCGCAAACACGTGGTGGCACTAAGGACGCACACACGAAAGCAAAGCGTTTCGTCGTCGAAGTGTGACTTACCATGCGTCGGCCTTGGTGCCGCACTTCCATCTACAAGCAAAACAAAACCTGGATAACCAAAGAAACAAGAGCATGCTCTTTCAGCAAGTGATATAAGTCAAATGAAATTAAAATTAAAAAATAAAATATTTATATATAGTAACGAAACTAAACTAAACGTGTCTCTCGGGCCGGGCGGCCGCGTCCAATGGCACTGGACATTTTCGCATGCGGACACCTCGCCACGCGTGCGCATGTGTGTATGAGCATGCTCAAGTGGCCGAAAAGTGAGAGGGAGATTTACCTGGTGAAGCGGTTGATGCATGAGCGGCGTCGAATGGTGTTGCTGGTGCGGCAGCGTCGAGATGTACATTTGCGGGCCGTAGCCGGTGCCGCTGGGCGCCAGCGCGCTCTGGCCCAGCGCGCCGGTGAACGGCGGCGGCGTGCCCGAATGGAAACCCTGCTTTTCGTAGGACTGAGCGAGTATAATGCGATCGTTCGCGAGGCGCGCGCGCGCGCGCGTTACTTACATTCACCTTGCCGAGCGCCGTGTGCGACTTGCCGTACATGGACAGCTCGTTGGCGGCGTTACCGCCGGACGTCGCGTTCGCCGCGCCCGCCTTGCTCGCCCCCTGCGCGTTGCCGACGTACCCGCCCTTGGCGTAGTCCTGCGTTTGGCTCAGCGACTCGTAGCCGGACGTGTAGGCGGACCCGTAGCTGGCCGGCTTCGGATACTGGGCGGTGGTGTTCGAGCCGTGCGCGTTCGTTCCGGCTGGCAGTTGCTGCAAGAACGCACCGCGAATGATTGCGCCGCCGCCAACGTCGCGCCGACCGCTCTCTTACGGATGTGTACACGGCGCCGAACTGATAGCTGGGCTGCATCGGCGTGTAGGGCGTGAAGAAGTACGGTCCGGTCGTCTGGGCGGCGAGCATCGGCTGCGTGCTCGTCTGCGTCGAGGACACCGGGCTGGCGTTGCTGTCCGTGCGCGCGAATCGTCCGTCCGACAAGGAGTAGCTGCCCTCCCGCATGGTGGTCGCCGGCGTCTGGTAACTCATCTCATAGAACGGTGTCGTCTGCGCGCACAAACCACACCGGTCACTCATCACCGGCCAAGAACGCAGCAGCCGCGAGCAAAACGGTTCGACCGACCGACGGGACTTTGGATTCGCTTTTTGCGGTCTCGATTCGTACGTTCGAAAAATGATCGCAACAGGCGGCGGGATTTGATAAATAATGTTATCGAAAACGCTTGTTCGGCTTACAAAGACGGAACGTGCTTAGTGCGTGTTTTTGTTAGACGTGTTGTTATGACGGGTGAGTGAGTCGGGTGAGCTTTGTACACAAACTGTCATTATATACAAGAGAGCGATGACGCCGGAGGATCTTCGACGCGCGAAAACCCTCCGCGTCACCGGCCGCATGCAGCCGACGAACGAAGCGCTGACGGAAATGACAGGTCCGCGCGACGCTCGCTCGCCGGCGCTTATTCATTCGTTCCCAGACGTTCAAATCTAGCTTCTCCATGGACATTTTTACACGTAAAGCAATGATTTGATATCAGACATGTAAGTGATGCACGGCGAATGCACCGGCATGGGTGCATTCCGCCGTGTTCACATTTTAGCCAGGATAGAAGCAAATGATAAGCACATACAATTCATTAGTCGAGGAAAAGCGTGCTCACCATGTGCGGAATTCGCTGCTGCAGCATCTGCATGTCTTCGTAGGAATACATGGGCGGCTGGAAATACGGCATTTGGCCCATTATGTATTGACCCATCACAGGAGTTGCGCTCGACGGCATGTTAGACACCACGCTGTTCGAATTTTTCGCTAAAAATAGCGATAAATTAGTGTGTTGCTAATCGCAATCAACGAAACCGACTAGATCCCATCTTACGGGAACAATCAGATTGCCAATATGCATCTGACGGCGTACAACAGAAACCAATTTCCGCAAAAAGTTAGAAAAACTCTTCCCGATTGCGAAAAAAAGTTCCAACGCGTACGCCTCAGTCTCGTCATCGGATCATCAGTTAAAAACGTTAGAAATTTCAGCATGCCATGCGTATCGGCGAGTTCGGAGCGTGAACTTACATAGCGTCGTGTTCGTTTTGCTCGAGGACGCAGTCGAAATCAACGACGTCGCCGTGGAAGTCGTGCTGGCCAGACTGCTAGTCGCAGCAGCTCCAGCGTCGTACGCGCCGCCGCCACTGCCGGAATCCTTACCCAGTTTGTGGTTCGAATTGGAGTAGTTATTGTACTGCGTGCCCGGATTGCCGCCGCCGTAGCTCGAGTTCGAGTTGAGGGAGGCGTTGCCCGTCCCGTACACCGATTGACTAGCGCTCTGCGGATACGACTGATTGCTGGATGGATACGTGCCGCCGCCCTGCGATATCGACGGGAAGGGCGGCTGGCTGGCGTTCGACTGGTACGAGACGGCGGCGTTCGTCGAGTACGCGTTTTGATATGAACTGTTCGCGTTGTTGTACGAAGCGGCGTCGCTGTTCACGTAGCTGTTGCCGGTCGGGTTGGGCGCGTACGAGTTCGTCGTCTGCGTGCCGCTGTAGTTCGTCGACGAGCTGTACGTCTGGTTGGGATAGTTGGCAGACTTGCTCTGATAGGAACCATAGCTGGACGCCTGGGAGTAGGCGTGCGCGTCGGTCTGTTGCTTGTTGAGCGCGTCCAGTGCGTTACTGCCCGTTCCGGCCGCGGACGAGGCGTTCGCAGACGCCGCTGACGACGACCGCTGGCTTACGGCGGCAGAGGCGCTGTAACCGCTCGAGAGGTGTTCGCTTGTCTGGGGAATGCTATCCGAATTTGAGAGCTGCAAACGAATGTTTACGAATTAATACAGCGAAGCAAGGTTGGAGAATGAACACAGTCCAAACGTAATGAATCAGTCTGCCGAATAATCTACGAGTAAAAATCAACAATCAAAACTTGCAAACGACAAAAAACTTGTCCCAAGCAAATATTCGATTGTCCTAATTATTACCCTCAGTCTCGTCATCGGATCATCATAGAACTCTCCGTATTTCAGAGCGAAAAGACAGCGAAACTCAATGAAAACTTACGCTCTGCGTTATGGCCGAGCTAATACTGCTTTGTGCACTGGGTTTGGATGGCGAGTACGCATCCAGCGTGGCCGAGGCTTGCTGACTGTTGAGATCCATGTTTGGCGCAGCGCTCCCGTCCAAGATGGACGTCGAATTCTGATACTTCTGCTCGGCGACGCCCTCGAACGAACTGCTGTCGGACATGATGTCCATCGCGCCGAACTGCAGATCGAGCAGGCCCATCGTCGAGGGCAGGTCGCCGGGCATTTCGACGGCGGTGGCGGGGATCTTCGATGGCGGCGGAATTTTCGCGCGCACCTTCGTCCGCGTCGGCGGCTGCTGGTGCACGGGCGCTCCGTCGGGCGCGCCGTAGCTGTGCGCGTAGGCCGCCGTGTTGGCGTACGCGTTCACCGCCTGCTGCGGCGGCGGCGGCGGTTGCGCCGCCGCGTTGACGTACTGCGCGTTGTTGTTGCCGTAGGACGCCGGCGGCGGTGGCGGCTGCTGCTGCTGCGGTTGCTGGGCGAACTTGTTCATCTCGTTGTTGTTGCTCTGCTGCGTCAGCTGGCTGAAGTATTGCGTTTGGGCCGCGTTCAGCGTGCCGCTCATCGCCACCGGAGGATTCTGCGCCGCCGACATCTGCGCCAGCATGTCCATGCTCTGCTGCACGCTGCCGCCCAACGCCGCGGAGTTGTCCAGCGTCGCGCCCGGAGCGGGCTCCGGATCGGCCGGCGCGGCCTCCGCGGGCTGGCTGGGCGTGAAGACCTTCGTCTCCGACAGCGTGCCGCACCATTCGTCGGCGCCGGGAAATTCGTCGCCCCAGTTCTCCTCGGCGTGGTTGGCGGCGGCGTTGCCGGCGTCCCAGGAGTTGTCCCACGTCTCCATCGGCCTGTTGTTGAACGTGCCGCCGCCGCCGCGATTGCTGCGCACGGGATACCGCCCGCCGGCGCGGCCGCCGCCGCGACCGCGCGCGCCGCCTCCGCCGCCGCGAATCGAGCCGCCCGGACGGCCGCGGCGCTCTCGTCCGCCGGCACCGCCATCCTCCATGTTGCGTTCGTTCTCCTGTTTCTCGCGACCTCTCCACCCGCGACTGTCGTTGTGCCTGCCGTGAAACCTCTGTGGACCGCTGGTTTTGTTGCGCGGCTTGTCCTTGTCCCCGGTGCCTGTGTTAGACGAGTCGGCCCAGGGATCGTCGGAGGCGGAGCCCACCACGTTGTCGCCCTTCTGATCAGATTTGCTCGCGGACTGTTGGCGGTTCTTTCGCTTTTTCACTGTGGTTTCCCATTCGTCCTTTAAGAAACAAGCACACGCCAGTTAGAAATAAAATGAAGTAAACAAATAATCATTGCTGATGTTTATGAAAAATCAGTCTGCCAATCATCTTATGAGTTATAATAACATAAACTCTGTGCTCAACAAACAAAAAACTTGTTCGTTTAATCAACAGAGAAATAATATCACAACTCTCAGTCTCGTCATCGGATCATCATTTAAATTTGGATGAGTTTGACAAATATCTTGCACAAGTGCTTACCTCAGCCTCAGCAGGCAGATCCAAGAGTATGTCAATGGCACGTGCCATGTCGTAATCACACTCATGGAGTGCCCAACAAACCTGATTCTCAGATTTCTGAGTCATCTCCATGACTTGATGAATCTTATCCTCGTTGGACTTGTTGTCGCCGCTGCCGCACGTGGTCGAATGCTGTTTCTCGCCAGAGCCTTTGGCATCTGATTTGTCCAGTTTGTGTGCCTTGTCGCCCTTCGGCCCCTTGCCACCCTTGGCGGTGGCCCGATTATTTGAACTCATCTTTACAGTATGTACAAGTACAGATTAGTATATACAAAGTATCTGGAACAGAAAACGTGCACGAATTAGCGACGCGAGCGTGGAAAAAACTGAGCGCCGATGAATCACGGTGTCGCGCGCACGCCGCGACAGAAATCGCGGCGCCCAACCGACGGCGGAAGCGAGGAACCGGGCGCGCACGCCGGCCATGTTTCGCCGTGCCTCCTCGGCGACGACCGATCGGCGAAACTACGCGCTGCGCGACGGCCGCGACGCCGCGCCGATCGCGTGCGCTCGATCGACGAAACCACAACCACCATGTGGACGAGACGCCATTTCGAAGGCGCTCTTTTACAAGCCAGATTTGACATCCACCAAAATAGTCGCCGTGCCGACGATCGGCGCATCGCGATCGCGCGCTGCTAACTTACGGTCGCTCGCCGCCGTCGTCGGAATGATTTTCGGCCGCGATGCGGAAGGGCGCCGGCACGCAACGAACTAATAACGAAGGAAAAAACTGGAGCGTTTGCGCATACCTGTAAATGCCGTGAAACACAACGCAGCTCTGCCGTAATCACGTGACACATCCGATCAAAATGGCTGCTAACGCCAACGCTGTTGCCACATTTGTCAACAAAGCTTGCCCGACCGCGGGAGTGTTCGGGCGCAACGCGAGCGATGCCGACAATGTCGCACGCCCCGCCGCTACATGTGCTTCCTTCGCTCCCCACCGCCGTGTCGATCGTGGCGCACCATCACCGAAGGACGACCGCGCACGCGTTGCACGGCACGAACAAGTGAGACGCACGACTGACGTGCACCGATAAACACCAACACCAAGTTCTCACAAAGTCAAGTGCTTCTCACTCTGCGCCACGGACCACATACTATAAATAAAATAAATACGTGCGATGAGGTGGAGCAAGATTGGCACGCGGCGCGCGGCGAAGATCGGCGGGAGCGTGCGGTTCCAAAGGCCGCTGCGATCCGCTACGGCGCGGCGTGGAAATTTCTCAAGAGCATGCGCCAGTTCATTAACTGCATGTACTCTTCACGCCGTTGATGAATTATTAGTAACGCGTAATAACAATGAGTCATGAGCATCACAACTTGATACACGAGTCGGCATTGTTTAAGCAAAGCTATTTTTAAGCAGCATGGCTTTGTATTGTATTCATTTACTAATAAAGAAAAACATCCCAGCATCTGAAAGCATCACGCAATAAAATTCGACGTAGCGTATTTAGTTCACAAACACGGTTTAAACAAAATATGGGGCGTAGTTTAAAGATTTTAGCGTAAGCTGGGCGCATGAAACATTCTGCGAAATTTGAATCCGCAATGAACGGCGGACTTTCGAACTAGTAAATTTTCTTCATTCTCCATTCCACCTTTCGTTGTCAAAGTCGTAACCTCAAACTTGCGTGCGATTGGTTTTTTCAAGAAACAAAATTTATTTAACAACCAAAGAAAATCGTCGCGATGTTGATCCCAGCAAGCGGCACCGGCAAATTCTACGCAAAATCCGCGAAAATAATTCGCTTCCACAGATACGGCTGCGCGAACAGACCATTCTTCCATGTTGTAGTCACAGAGGTTTGTGACGAGTCAATCTAAAACAAATCCAATCATTTAACCAGATATAATTACAGACTAGGCGAAACCAACACCATCCAATAATAGAGCAATTAGGAACGTACGACCCAATGCCAAATCAACACAATGAAAAACTAGTTTCGCTTAATTTTGAAAGGATCTATTATTGGCTCGGGAAAGGTGCAGTTGCGTCTAAGCCCATTGAACAACTTTTAGGTGAGAATGCAAAGTGCATATTCAATTATTGCGTTGTCCATTCTATAATTGAGACGCGAACGACTTGAAATAATCTTAATTGCCCTGAATCGCGTGATCGTCATTAAGTTGATATGTTACTTTTAAAGGATTATCAGGATTTCTACCCATTCATCCATCATCATATGTGCAGGCTTGGAGAGCAAGGCAATCGTTATCAGCACTCAAGGAAACACCGCCGGAAGAGGCAGCAGAAACGGCTAGTTAACCATCATTTATTCAGTATATTCACATAAGTTACTGTCTTTCAATAGTGCAAAGTTGGTGAGCGCCCAAACGCAAATAGACACTTGCAGACACAAATTGTAGCGCCCAACATGCAATAATAAATTCCGCCTTAAAAACAACGCAGCCCACATTAATTATAGACGTGATCGTATCTGTATCGTAATTCGTGATAAAATGGCGAGAACAATGATTATTTAAAACGTATCGGTTGATACTTTAACCCCGTGCTAAACTATGGCCGAGCCCCACCTATTGGTCCTTGTTCAAGACTTTGCTCGCTGTAACAGTGCAACACATCAAGTTAATTGAGATTTTGCCGTTTTTGCAGGTGAGCAGCATTGCAATGAGACATTTGGTTGACGATGAGTTCACCTGCTTTGACGCCTTTATCGATGGCCTCGTCGATGACGTTCTTGTGCTTGAGGAAGTACGGACGGACGACGTTGTTGTACAGCACGTTGGAGCCGTTGAAGTCGGTGGGGATCATCAGCCAGACGAGGAAGAAGCACTGCAACGAGACACATTCCGGCGGCTTAATCGGAATGATCGAAACGGCCGGGCTATTTCGAAAGATTGCGGGCCCGAGGCTTGCCAAAAAGTGTAGAATTTATATTTAGATGCGCGCGAATACGAAGAAGCAGGGAGTACGCGGCGGTCTCGGGCCTCGATTAGTAAAAATAGCCGCGTCGCGTACCTTCAGGAGCCAATAGAGCGGAATCCATCTGGTGATGAGGTCGACGAAGAACTCGAAGATCGAGAAGATGGCGAAGATCACCCAGTACATGAGCCACTTCTTGTCGTCGTCGGCGCGCGCCGTCTCGATGGCGTGGATGGAGACGTAGGCCGGATACGCGAAGCCGATGATGTTGCAGACGAGCTGAGCGGCGAAGCCGAACGCCAGCCAGAGTATCGTCAGGCCGACGACGCCTGCGCGACGATCGATTGGATATTTTTATTGTTTTATTGTCATCGAATGCGCGCGAAGGTCGCGTTCGCTCGCGACGATGACTGCGCAGTTAGCGCGGCGGCGGCGGCGGCTTATCGCGCACAGCAATTTCGCCGCCGGACTCACCCAGGAAGAGGTACGCGCGCGGCACGCCGGTGTGCGACTCCAGCTTGCCGAAGATCTGCCCCATCGGCCGGGTGTCGTCGGCGAGCGACTTCTCCAGCTGGTCGCGCAGCTCCATCACCTTCTGGGCCATCGTGTCGGTCGGCTCGGGCTTAGCGCGCGCCGCGATTTCGATACGTGCGCGTGGTCACGCGAACGCCGGACGATTAATTGTCAGCGAGTCAGTTCAGGTTAGTCGCCGCCACCTGCACCGGGTCGTTAGTGGCGGGCGCGCGCGAAACGCGTGGAGCTTCGTGGACTGCGATTCGAGTGGGGGGCGTCCGCTTGCGACGTTTCACAATCTATAATTTCGTAATGATCGGCCTTGGGCAGCTAACGGCTCAGTGGCAGCGATAGGCAGCCATTAGCGGGGTTTAAATTACTTTGTTGCTTTGTCATTTCGCCTTCATTTTGACTCAAATCGAGTGTAGCGTTCATAACGCGTCGAAACAACTTTTTGTCATACGTTGATTAGAGGTGTAACATGGGCAACCCAGTATACACTTTGGTTAAATTTACAAATATATGCTAATACAACATAATTACATAGAACATAATAATTACTAATTTAGTATTTACTTATATTAGCTCTTAGTTTCTTTGAAATGCTGATTTATGAGTTTAAACCGCATAGCGCGTTTTGTTTTTAGAGATTCATCCTAGGCAACCCAACGTGCACCAAATGCATGTAAACATAAAGCGAGTGTTGCACTAAATTTCGCAACTTTTCATAATATGAACGCCATGATCGAATAGCAAGTTTTATTAAAACTTTGCGTGCCGTCAACATGTTTATTCGTAGTAAATGCCGAAACAAAGCCCCAACGCGAATAAAGTCATAGTTTCCTGCACGTGCATCGCGTAAGAATCTCTTTCAGGGTCCCAAAGGAAGCGCATCATTGTGAAAACGTCCTGACACAATTTTTCACCAATTGATACGTAGCATATGATCTTGTACCTTTACGACAATAACACGATAATCAGCATAACAACTTTTTTTCTGGTTCAAATATACACCACCTGTCATACTCCTGCTCTTTGACTTTAGCCCGAATAGCACTTGATGCCCACTTGGCCTTCTTCATACACTGATCAGGATCGTAGGTCAACTCGCTCAGGGCTTCTTCCAAGACGTCCTGGAGGATTTTCTCAACTTTCTCATAATTGAAGGCTTTGTCAGAGTCTAACTTGTAGCTGTTTTGGAATTTCGGCGCCTGGAACATTCGTTACAGTTATATAACAATTGTGAACAACTATTTCACGTTAATGAGGTAAATAATTTGCGGTTTGCAAAACACACATGCTTAGTGATAGTTGCAACATCCATGCCGGACGATGGGCAACTAATTCGCTACGCTAGCTAAAGAGTGAAGAGAGTTGGAAACCCCATTCAAGGACATGCTCGTAGTGCCTGGCACAGACCGACACGCAAATCACAAACTAGGACATTATACCTTTTGTCGATCGAAGTATGTGGGATCACCTCGTCGAATGGATATAATACTTCCTAAAACCTTCTGCTTCTTCTTCTCAAGCATTTCTTTCTTCATACCGATATCCATGCTACAAATAAGGTTGGGTAGTTAGTTTGTGTTTCTATGCGTTGATGAAATGCGTTTACGTTGAATCCTTCATAAGTTCGATCATAGATCTGGATTTATCGTATTGCATGCCTTCGTCCGATATTTCTTCGTGCACCACCGCCATAGAGACCTTCTTCTCGTCCTTGATCGTTGTCCCACTGTGCGTCGTCTCTTTGCTCACAGATCCTTCAATCGAACTGACCTCGTCGTAGGCGTCCTCGGTTTCGTCGGCCTGCGGCTGGTCGACGTCGTGAACCTCCTCGATCATGCCGGCGTCTTCGAGGACCTCTAATTCGGGATCGCGGGCCAGGTCGGGTTGGGCGCCGGGATCGCCGGTCGTGATCTCCTTCTGGGCAGTGCCGTCTTCTTCGACCTGCCCTTCTTCGGGCGGTGGACCTTCTCCCTCTATTGCCGCTGCCGATGGCACACCTTCGACAGTTTCTTGTGGCGCAGGCTCCTCGGTTGCAGCGGGCGCGGCATCCTCGTCGGCGGGGGCATCCGCAGCTGGCGGCTCTTCTGCGGCAGGCTGTGCCTCTTCCGCCGGCGGTGGCTCCTCATCCGGCGGTGGGGCTTCCTCGGCGGGCGGCGCTGGTTCCTCCGGTGGAGTCGGAACCTCATCGGCGGGCGGCGCTTCTTCGTCGGCCATTTCGTAGACTGCTGTAAAAACAGATGTAAAACGTCTGACAACGTCAACGTCAGATTAGGTGTTGATACTGACGAACGTATCGACAGGTATACTTCGTATTTACAGTTTATTTTAACTGAAGTAGAAATTTTACAATGTCAAGTTCTTCTCTGACGGAAACTGGGAAAAACGACGAGCAGGATGTTACCAAGGATGAAGAGGAAAGTACAGGACCACCGAAAGCTCCACCGCCTTCCATGGCTGATTCCAGTCAGCGGACCGACGAACAGAATGTTGCCGAACTCCCTCTGGATGATTCTGCAGCTCTGGACGTATCCAAAACACCCGAACCAATTGAAGAAGCAACTAAACCACCTTCAGAGGCCGAACCTGCAAATGTACAAGCTCCAAATGTACGAGAACCAGAAGCAGATCAGAAAGAACAACATAAAGAAGAAACATCGCCAGCAGAAGAAATACAAGTGGATGCTGAAGAAAAGCACGAAGAACGATCAATTGATAAACACTTAGAACAAGACAAAGTGTTAGAAGAACTGAAAGTGTTGTCAAGTCAAGATATAACCCTAAAACCTGACCTAAGTCAAAGGCCAGACGAACTCACAGGAGAACCGAAAGAAACTGAACCGGAAACAGGCCCATTTGACGTTCAGCAACTTGCAAATGAAATATTATTTGGCATCATCCAGAAGAGCATCGCGAAAAGTGAGATGTATTCATCGGATGACAATGAAGCGCTCTACGTTAAACAGTCCGAGAATGATCAACTGACTGCATTCATCCAGGCAACTTTGGGTGCTCTAGCCGACGACATCGACATGGGCGAACGCGAATACGTCTCGCACGACGAGGCGTACTTCTGGATGACTTATTTCTTCCTGCAGTTCTGCGGTTTTCGCATATTCCTCGCCAACATCGACACCGCCCTCGAAAACGGAGAGAACGTCAAAGACATGGCGAACTTGGTCTTGGAACTCGTCGATAACGTGGCCGAGAATGCGGATTATATGCATTCGGATAGCGACGTGCCGGAGCACATCGCGAAGAACATCATCTGGCAGATATTGAACTCTAACATGTTAGTTCGTCGTTACAATGATCCCCGAGGTGTTGCCTACTGGACAGCTGGCGACATCCTCGACGAGCTATTGGAGAGAGCCACCAGACAGAAGGAACAACCTGCAAAGAAACAAATGTTTGAGCAATTTTCGAAGCCTGAGCCGGAAGAGGTATTTGTGTATATTATTATCCTTACTTACACTTACTTTTCCTTCTTTTCCCTTTTCACTTTCTTTTCCATATATTTCATCTCTTCCATCTTCTCTACCTTCTCTATCTTCTTTATCTTTTTTATCTCCTCCATCTCCTCCATCTCTCCCATCTTCTTAATTTCCTCCATCTTCTCCTTCTCCTCCTTATCTTCCATCTCTACCATCTCTCCTATTTCCTTTTTCTCTTCCTTCTCCTCCATCTCTTCCATCGTCTTCATCTCCTCCATCTCTTCCATATCCCCCATCTTCTTCATTTTTTCAATCTCCTCCATTTCATCCATTTTCTCCATTTCCTCTATCTCTTGCATCTTCTCCATCTTTTTCATGTCCTCCATTTTTACCATCTTTTCTATCTTCTTTATCTCTTCTATCTCCTCCATCTCTTCCATCTTCTCAATTTCCTCCATCTTCTCCTTCTCCTCCTTTTCTTCCATGTCCACCATCACTTCCATCTCCACCATCTCTTCCATCTTCTCTTTCTTTTCCATCACCTCTTTTTCTTCCTTCCCCTCCATCTCTTCCATCTTCTTCAACACTTCCATCTCTTCCATCTTCCCCATCTCCTTCATTTTTTCAATCCATCTCATCTATTTTCTCCATTTCCTCTATTTCTTTTATTTTCTTCATCTTTTTCATCTCCTCCATCTTTTCCATCTCCATCATCTTTTCTATCTTCTCCATGTCCTCTATCTTCTCCTTCTCCTCCATTTCTTCCATCTCCACCACATCTTCCATTTCCTTTTTCTCTTCCTTCTTCTCTATCTCTTTTTTCTCCTTCATATCCTCCATCTTCTTCATTTCAATCATCTCCTCCATCTCTTCCGTCTCCTCCATTTTTTCAATCTCCTCCATTTCATTCATCTTCTCCTTTTCCTCCATTTCTTCCATCTCCACCATCTTTTCCATTTCCTCTTTCTCTTCCATCACTTCTTTCTCTTCCTTTTTCTTTATCTCCTCCTTCTCTCCTCCTTCTCCATTTCCTCCTCCTTCTCCTCCTCTTATTATAACATAAATCCATCCAGGAGTACGAATTACCAGCGGTATGTCGAGAATTCGGAGGAATATTCAACGTCGCCGAGGATTTCGTTTCGTCCTTGCTGGAGGACTCCATGAAGGCCATGCATCGCATCAAGCGGACGGCCGGCAGCACAATCTCAAAGGCAAAGAGCATAACGCGCGAGGTGCGACGGGTTACGAGCGTTCGGGGCATGGCGAAGCCTTCTCACAGGTACTTCCCGAGGCGGAAAGTTTCCCGGTATCCGTCGATAGGCGATTTCACCCAGAAAGTAGGCAAGGAGTTCGTGGCCGATATGATCAGCAAGTGGAAAGTGAACTTTCTCGAAGACTGGGCGTTCAGCGTCAGGTTCCTGATGGGCCAGAGCGACGCGTGCAGCGATTTCTATATTTACGAGGCGAAGTTTGGCCTGCCCACACCGATGTACCCCGTACCGCAAGCCACGTGCAGCTTGCTGTTTACCATCGAGGTGTCGAGGGTCAAACCAGATGTCTGTCCGGTCAATGTTAGTTCGTTTGGACTGTCGAGATTTTTCATCGTTTTAATCATTAACTTTTAATCTTTTTGTAGGTCACGTTTAAAATCGAAGGGAATGGCTTGGTGCACGTTCCCGAAGAATATGTTTTTCAGGAACGCTGGCTTTTAAATGTGGTCAACGCAAAATTGAAAATCTTCAGTCGCGTACGGTTTTAGCACATTGAGTAGCTTTGATAAATAAACGATTCATCATGTTATTGTTGCGTATTGAATTTGATAATTTGACCTTGAAAAACACAAATTGTTGTCGTTTTAGTGATTGATCATCGACACCCTGTAACTCCCCTACAATTTATAGGTTAGTCATTTGTTAACTTGCTTACGACAAATTTTAGACGCGTCCGAAATGTCAACGAGAAATTCTCCATTTTGAATCGAATCGCTCGAGTGAAAACGAAGATGCGTTAACGGCGCACGCCGCCATTTTGTTCCCGGACAAAATGGAGTTGGAAGCAACGCGGAGTCGCACGCACTCGGCGACGGTCGTGAGCGAGGCCCGAGCGCGAAATTCCTTCTGCGTGCGTCTAGGCCATGGACTGATTGCGTCCATAATAGTCCTTATGAGTAACTAACCTCCAACAGCCATGGCCGCCAGCGCGACATAACCAAAACCCCGCTCTTCCTTGCAGACATCCTCCAGCTGCTCATCAGCGTGATCATCTTTATAGCGCAGCGATTGAGCGACGAAGTGGTCGCCACCGAGCACATGTTTCTTCTGATGAACAACCTCTACGCGTTCATGTGTCAGGTGAGTCGGAACGGCGAGAGAAGTCGCCCGATTTTCATTCGCCGCTCGTCGTCCTGTCTGTGTGCAGTTCTTCTTCTTCACGCTATGCGACATTACGCTGCTCAGGCCCGAGCACAAGCACAAACGCGGCAAAGTCATCTCGGGCCTGACCACGCTGCTGCTCTACTCGATCTTCACGTACTTTGCGTCCAGGATTCGCGACACCTTCTCGCACGTGATGGAGCGTTACGCGCGCCCGCACTCGATCCGCACGCAAATCCTGCGCACGATTAAGATCCTCCTCGAGTTTGCCAAGGCCGCCATTGTAATAATGTGTCTTAGAGAGCAGGGATTGCAATATCACTTTGATCCGTGTTATTCTTCAGCCACGTTCGTCTATTACGTCTGCACCGAGAAGCTCTTCGTGGACGGATTGATCAAGGCGACGAAGTGGCTGGCGCTGGACTGTTGCGATGGCCTCGAGCACCTGTACGTGCCGATCGCGCTGCACGTCGTCAGCATCGCGCTGACGGCCGTCGTGCTCGGCATCCTGTTTTCGCTGAAGCGGTACGCGATCTACGGCCTGCTCTCGTCGTACTTCACGCTGTACTTGCCGATGAAGAACCTGCTCTGGAACTATCTCGGCCCGCTGATCCTCGAGCAGCGCACGTTCGCCAGCTTTCGGGTGGCCGGCGACAAGGACCTCGCGCAATGGGACGACATCTGCGCGGTGTGTCTGGAGCGCATGAGCAAGGCGCGCATCACGCCGTGCAATCATCTCTTCCATCCGCAGTGCCTGAAGCGCTGTCTGCAGACGTCGATGCAATGTCCGCTGTGCAAGAGCGACTTCGCGACGGGCCGCACGAACGGGAGCGCGGCGGGCTCGCCGAGTTCTTCGGCGCCGAACAATTCGGCCAATTCGACTGATAATGAGCAAGTTATCGACGAATAATTACGAATAAATATGAACAGCGAAATTCAGTCCGTTTTGTTTCTTTTGCTGCAATTTCATCGAATTTAACTGTCAGAGAAAGAAAACGTCATTGCAAATGGTTAGCACTTGTAGAAGTTACATGGTGTTTGTCATAAGAAAGTTTACCAAAATGTTACACTGTTGTGACACATTTATTTACAGATTATGATTTATATGTTAGGCAACCACATATACGAGCAAAGAACTATTCGAGTGTTGTTCCGATCTGCGTACCAAGCTACTTTGCTACTTTCTTTGTAAGCAATAAATGTT
>JAODGE020018138.1:0-11028 GCA_027574965.2 Ecitophya simulans | reverse complement strand
GGTCTGTGTGCGTTTTGCTACATATACGTTTTGGCGGCCACAGGAGTCCATTTACGCCTCGCTTACGCTTTTAGTTGGCGGGGAGGGGGGGGGGGGGGGGGGGGGGGAGAGCGCCCTTCGTCTCCAACGGCGTGTCTCTGCAAACACACCACCACCTGGCAGTTGCCAATACTCTTTCCACCCCATCCCAGCACACCTCACATTGTAACTGCGTGCTTATGTGCAAGGGCTCACCCTTTGGGGATACGCAGTCTGCAGGGCTTCACGTTTCCGCGCAGCTGATCGATGAGGTGCGTGGAGTTGATGACGGCGAGGGCTTGCTGGAGGGACTCATTTTTCACCGGCACCCGCGCAGGGTCGGCTGCGGACGCTCTCGCGGTGCTCGCCGTGGACGATGGCGGCGCTGTGGACTTCCCTCCTTCGCGGCCGCCGGTTTTCCTGATCGCGGACAACTTCGGAGCGCTGGTGGCTCCGGAGGCGATCTCCGTGAAGTGCCGTAGGATCGCTTCGGCGGTCTGACCCTTCTTCACGTTACCCACGCACAGCTCCTCCCGATACGCATAGGTCTCTACAGTCTGGAATGGCGCGCACACACTCAGGATGTGCCGCACCGTATCGGTGGCGGTGGGCCGGCTCGTATAGCTCACAATCGCCTGTTTTAGCTCAGCGTCGTAGACAGCGGCACTCTCGGCTGGTGTAGACGGTTGTTGCTGTTTTTGAGACTTGTGTGTGGTGATGTTTTCCATTTCTCCTTCCTCACTCGCGTCCTCACCATCGGACTGCTCGTCGTGGGCAGCCGCCACCTTTACGAGGCCTTCATTGTCCTCTTCCTCCTGGTGGGTCTTCTCATCTGTGCCGTCGTCGTCGTCGTCGAGGCTCCATTCTGAGAGATCCTCCTCATTGACGCTATCCCTGTCCTCGTCACCCAGCACCCGCACGCGCAGCTTGCCTTGCTGCATCTGCCTGCGACGCTCCTCCTTGCGCTGTTTGCGTGCCTCCTTCACCTCTGCCTCTCGACGCTCCGCTTCTTCCTGCAGTTGGCGTCGCTGGACTTTCGCGAGCTGGTTCCCAACAAGGAGCGCACCAAGAGCTCGATCTTCCTCGTCCTGATCGCCGTACTTACTCTTAATCTTCTTGAGCTTCTTGAGTTGATACTTTGACAGGGGGCGGTTCTCAGCACCCTTGCCGGCGTCCGAGGCCTCCGCCACCTCTTTCAATGCCTTGTTCGCTCTGGAGTTGCGGTGCTTGGTCGGTGCAGGGGTGACCTTCTTGCTGTGTCCGGCGCCGGGGACTGCGGCGGTGGTGGGTCGCACCGACGCCAACTTGTTCGCTCCCAGCTGCTCTGCCCGAACTGCGGCTGGTGAGGGCAACTCCGGCAGTGTTTCCGCCGTGTCGGCAGCGACGTAGTCAATGCCCGCCTCCTTCAACTTCAGATCGCCGAGGAGGCGTCCGGGGAGCTCTGACGGCAGCGCCGCTTCTAAGTCATCGTCAGCGTCCACCCCCGCGCGGATGTCTCTGGAGACACAGAAGAGTAGTCCGCAGCCGAGCACCAGCGGCTGGGGCATGACGTGGTGCTTCGCTCCCTCGTATAGATAGCACCCACTCGCTGTGCCGCCGGTGATCTGGGAGCCATACACCCACCACGCACCAACCGACTTCTTCCGCTCCCACGCGACGCTGAGGGAGACGCACCAGCTGGCGGCCTCTAGCAGGCTCGTCATGGAGACGGGTTGCCGTCCCTCCTTGGACGCCTCTATCGAGGCTGGTCCATCCGCTGTCGTTGTCGTCGTCCACACCGCGTGGAGGGGTCGCAGTATGCAGGGGAGACTCTTCTCCTCGTCGCAGTGCACGAAGAGGTCACCCACCCGTATGACGCGCCGGATGAGGATCTCCGTGCTCTGAATGTCCTTTCCCTGCAGCACCAGGTCCCCAGCGGATGTGCGGAACCAGTTGTACTTTTCCCACCAGTTGCGCTGACGATCCTGCAGGATGCGCTTGTAGGTTTGCTTGCTGGCCTGCACATGGGCCTTGCGATCAGCCCCCTGCGCGGCCTTCTCCGTGGCTGCCAGTGTCCTGGAGAGCTTCTCTTTATTCGCCTTTGCCTTGGAGAAATACGCAGATGCGTTGGCGTGTGCGGTTTTGTCCAGCTCCACTTCCACAACCAGCGGCTCCACGTCCGCGTCGTTCTCGTCGTCGTAGAGCTCGCGTTCAAGCAGCACGCTGATGCTATTCCGCTCCAGCGAGAGGCCGTGGATAATGTAGGCCACGGGGTGCCCCTCAGCGTGGCGGCGCCGGAGAAGATCCTTCAGCGCGCCCCACTGAATCCCCGCTGCGATGGCGCCGTTGATGAGGCCAATCGCCTCGTCGACCTTCTCCGCGTTGGCGATGATCATCTCGCCAACGGCTCTGTGGTGCTCCTCATCGCGCTCCAGGGCAGTCACGCGGCGCTGGTGGTCCATCTCAAACTTATCACGCTTGCTGAGTGCCTTGTCTTTCTTCTTCTTGTGCTGGCTAATGCGCTCCATCTCGGTGGGCAAGTAGTACTCCTCACAGACTTGACCGAAGCTGTCACGGAATGTGCGTGTGGTGTTTGACAGCTGCTCGTGCTGTGCTAGAATAACAGAGGTGTATGAACTGTACACAGTGGCCTCCGATACCTCCCGAACTGCCTCACCGTTCGCTTCCGTTGAAGGGCTGCTGCTCGCAGTCGTGGCACCCACCCCTAATGCTGCCTTCGCACTCGCCTTGCTAGTGAGAAAGAGATACCCGCCAGGGGCAAGGGACTGCTTGGGGATCCGGAGTGCATCAATCATCGCGTCCTTCATCTGGTCAAACAACTCCTCAGCTGTGACCTTCAGCTCTTGTATCTTCACGTTGCGCACCTTCGACGCGGTCATGATATGGTCAGACAGGTCAATCCCAAAATGACATACTCCCGAGAGCGTCGATCTGAGGCTCTCAGTCCCTTCGTTCCTGGAGAATATCGTCATCCACTCCGCCCGGAGACGCTCCACCTCTGATTCAGCTTCCGTGCTTTCTGCAGTCTCCTCTGATTTCCTACTTTCCCCGGTGCCGCTCAGCTGAGGGGCCGCCGCTGTCTCTCCCAAGGCTGGGGGATACACCTCTCGCACCTTCAGGTTCAAGTCGAATCCTTTTGGGGTACGGAGCAGTACGATGACAGCGTATGCGTGATCGGTGAGTATGACATTACCCTGACCAAAGAGTTCAATGATGATGTGGAAGCAACCCGCGCTGCCAGCAGTACCAAAGCACATGTCAATGGTCCGGTTGTGCGTCAGTTGCCTTACGCTGTCGAGGCGCCAGGCCCGCACATGTTTACGCAGCTTAAGCGTGAATTGCGAGGGAACCTTTGGCTTCTCACGCATGAGCGTGGAAATGTGCATACGAATACCATTCTCCAGCAACACCGACTTCTTGTTATCGGCTTGACCAAACTTAAAAACGAACATCTTTGGGGGAATATCGTAAATATTCAGTAGTCGTAACCCAATGAGCTGAGAATTCATTTCCTGGACGGTAGCCCGCACGTCCAGCGAGGACATATAAGTCTTCTTCATCTTTAGAGAAGGAGAAACCGAGACAAAAAAGGGGGACGTGTGCTGTGTGTGTGCGCGCGCGTATGTGTGACTACGTATGCTATCTCGATGGGAAATCAAAATCTAAAAATAAATGAGCAGGCAAACAATATAAAAGCGATTATACTACTGAGTTTGTAAGCTGTCCGCCACCTCCCCTCCCACACTTACACCGAAATAATAATAATATATCGAGTAGAGGTAGCAACTAACGGTGCTTTGTGCTTGTAGTTTACTCCACACCGACCCACCAATCACAAGAGAAGGTAAGTAAGAGAGAGATAGGGAGGGAGGAATGGGGAAGCAGAGAAAAGGGAATCATTCAGACAAGTCGCTGCTTCTCTTAGGGGGCTCACGTCAATGTGCACACACACACGCAACGTTCATTGTCAGCGCGGATGGGAGTACGTCCTTTTTTAAATAAAACAAGGTGCTCAATCATACGACAACGCTGACACGCGAGGCAAATACCCGTGTCTGTGTGTGCGTGGGGGAGAGGCCCCATATGTTGACTGGCTACACTGGCGCGGGCCACAGGTGCTCCAGCTTACTCATGAGCGTTGCTACCTCTTCCTCAGTCATGCCGATACCACACGCCAACACGAGGAATGGGCATGGAGGGGCGTCCTGGTGGGCTCCATAACTTCGAAACTGGCACCCGGCAATGCTGGTCACTGTGTCCTCGGCAGGCACTACCACACGCGGCCCCGTAACGCCGCTGCGGAAGAGCTTTGCCCCAAGCGCACGCGCCGCCTCCGCCGTACCGAAGCAGCGCATCGTCAGAGCGAAACTGATGTCATTGCGTGGCAGTGGTGAGCACGGGAGCGACGGCACGTTCGCTTCTCCAGGGACCTCGGCCTCCCGCTCAGACACCAACTCTTCCCCCCGCTCCCGCGCAAAGCTTCGCAGCCGCCTCTCCAGCACCCGCCAACGTGCATACCGGTCCTCCCAGAGACCCTGCATCCCTGCCCTGCCCAAGCTCAGTGCGGTGATGAAAAGATCTATCACAGGGGACGCACTAGCCCTCCCGGCGTAGATCGCCGCCACACGACCCACGCGGCCATAGTGCTCAGACGAGCACACCACCGCCCCGCCAACCGGGACGAGGAAGTTCTTGTCCCCGGATTGCACAAAGTAATCCACCCTTCCCGTGCGCTGTGCGGCGTCGAGACGACTCATAACGCTGCGGCTCTGCACTCCATAGGCATTGTTCACGACATGAGCAATGTTCAACTCCTTGCATAGCTTCCCGATGCCAACGATGTCATCTGGCAGCCGGGGCGCGAAGCAGCTGGTCGTACTGAGCACACAGAGCACCTGCGCGCGGCCTCCGACGGAGTCAATGGCTGCCGCGATGTCGTCCACGTGCGCCTGAAGGAAGTATGGGTGCTGGGATTTCTCTGCAGTCGTGCATGGCGTGCCGTCGCCGCCGCTCTGTCGGGCACCGCGCTGCCAGGCTGCAGGACGCAGTGCGACCGGGACTGCTGTCAGCCCACTGGCATCGATACATTTCAGAGCTGTCTTTTGGTCAATACGAGGCCATATTACATACCGAGGTGATTTTGGTGGTCGTAGTGGTTGGTGCGGATCCGATACCACGTCGCCAACTGCCTCCTCCTCCATCACCATTGCACCCTCTGCTTCACGGTCCTTGGAGAGGCTGCGCAGTACGAGCGAGAGGGTCATACCGGTGGCCATTGGGACAACCAGGGCAGCGCGAGTGGCCCCGGCGCCCGCGAGCCGCACAATATCAAGCATGAGGACGTTGGTCAACTGGTACAGAAGGGAAGACCCGCCAGCCTTTGGCTGATCGCTGGTCAGATCGCCAGAGCGACCGATCCCGTGTGTGAGATGATACATCCGACGCCGAACGAGGGAGGAGACCACACGGCCCTCACGCTCTCCACCTCCTACATGGTGGGGAAAATTATTTGTGTCCATAAGTGCCAGCTGATGAAGAAGCTGCTCAATCAATGCATCCGACAGTCCAGTCTGCGGGCACTGTCGTTGCGCCAGAAGCGAGCGGATAGCCCGAGCATTCGCGTTCAGTGCCTCCACGCCCGCCTGCACGTAGTACGGTGACACAAAGCTCTCCGCAAGCCGCAGGCTACGTTCATCCATACACTGATCACTCTCTCTCTCTCCTACTTCCCCCTCTCCTTCTCTCTGTAAATGTATTGATGTGTATGTGTGTCTGTAGATCTTAAAAAAAAAAACAGCGAACATGACGCAATGCGGATACGCACTCAGTTGTCCCTCACACACATTTCCATATATATATATATATATTAGCATAACTTGTGTTCTTATTCAAAGCGATCACCGCAAGGTTGGTGGTGCATGTTATGCATGTGGTATAATATATATATATATATATATATTATTTATCTTCAGCATTCCTGAAAAACAGAGAAATACGAGAGGGAGAAAGCGACAGCGATACCTGGAGTGAGGGAGGGGTGGAGGTGATGCAGCACTTGCACCTGCACTACCACCAGCTGGTCCTCTCCCCTCCTTCCCCCAACTCTACTTACACCCCCTCCCCCCCACCTCCCACATGCACACAGACGTACAGACACAAATGCACACAGCCAACTACCGCTACATCACAGCAGCAATTACTCTATCGTTTTAACGCATTGCTCACTTCTGTTTACAGATTCACTTTCTCTTTTATGGACCTCTCTCTCTGACTCCCAGACACACACTCGCACACGGATGGAGGTAAATTTATGCACTCCTGTCAGCGCTACATCGTGAGGAGGGACAGTGAGCTCCCAGCGGCGCAGACCACACCTGCCTTCGCCCCTGCAGCCAGACAAGAGACGCCCAGTGACCCGAGCGCCGTCATCTGCTCCACCACCGCCCCACCAGAGCGGACTTGCCGGAGCGTCATCGACTGGCTACCCCCAGTTACTAGAGGAGCGGTGGGCCCCATGACATCCACCAGACCCCCGACGTACAGCTCGGCCCCCGAGGCCAGCAGAGCCACCTCACTCGCGTTCAACACTGCCACAGTCGAAATGCCGCTGCCCTCACTTGTGGAGTGAGCCGCAGTGCGGTGGGCCCCATCGCTGCTGCTGCTGTTGTTGTTGCTGCTTGTGCCTCTGATCCCAATGCTGCCCATAGGCCCACTCATGGAGCGCGGCCGCAGTGTCCTACCGTGCACGTGGATGGTGTGCTCGGACGGGTTCCCTCCGCGATGATCATCGCGAGCGGTGACGCTGTTGAGAGTGTGCTGGCGGAGCACCACATTGCGAGCCACTGCCCACCACCCAACGCGTTCCTCCGGAGCATACACCCGCGCGCCCTGCTTGTCCTCCTCAGTAATTGGCCACGTCACCTTTCCACCACTGCCGTCATTCCGTGATGCCCCGGTCAGACGTGCCGCTACAGCGGAGAGTGGGGCGACCTCCGCAGTGA
This sequence comes from Ecitophya simulans, assembly GCA_027574965.2. NCBI lineage: Eukaryota > Metazoa > Arthropoda > Insecta > Coleoptera > Staphylinidae > Ecitophya > Ecitophya simulans. Next base: position 4,009 of record JAODGE020018138.1, on the reverse strand, counting down.
CGGCACCACTGCCTCGTGGTGCCTGGGCTCCGAGAGCGACCGCCTGCGACCCAGCAATCACCAAGTCCATCCGTCCGGTCCGTGCATTGAAGAAGAAAGCGGCGTCGTTAACCGTGACCGCCTGATCGTGGTACCCGACACTGTCCACCACTTTCGCCACGTTGAAGGTGAACGCCGCCATCTGATAGCGATACGAGACATGAGGCAGCACTCGTCCATCCCCGCCAGCGAGGGGTATACCCCCCGAGAAGGGCGGGACAGCACCGTGGGCTTCCCACGCCTCCTGCCCGTCGGCTCCTCCCCACCCAGTGTGCGGGCCGTGACCGCCACCACCACCGTCGAGGTCCTTCACTTGACGCGCGCGGTGAAACTCCGCGAGCAAACGCACCGCACCACCCCGGATGTCCCGCGTGACGTAGCGCAGCGTCCCGTCATCCAGCACCACAAGGAGCGCGACGTCCAGCGCGAAGGCAGCGTGCAACCTCTGTGGGGCCAGTGCACGCACCACACGAGCCCGGGTGAAGGAGGAGACAAGAGTGGGGCTGCAGTCCCGTGGCACTGAAGTATGGCCACAGTCCTGCTCGGTCCCCCGCGCATCACTCCGTGTCGCCTTCGCGTGAAGATTTACATCGAGGGTGCGTGTGTCCAGAACGACGAGGCAGGAGGCAGTCGCCGCAGCGACAAACTCGGGTCTGCCAGCGGGGTCGAGGCCAACCGCCACATCCACCACCATGTCATCGTGTCCGATCATACCCTCGCTGTGCTTATACAACTGAACTTCGGCAATGCTACACACAGTACCACTCTCCACTGCGAACACACACACAGAACCAGCAGTGGTGCCGGCGGCGCCGAGAGCCATCTTAGCGCCAGGCAGGCCTGTGAGGGTCAGACACGATACATGTCCCTCCGAAAGCGTGAGGGAGCGACTGCCAGACACACCAACCTGTGCAGCTTCACACTCACACTCTACTGCCAGCGCTTCACGCACGCGATCGGTACGTGTGAAGGGGGCTGGGGCGTTTGTTGAAGTTGCCGTCGTTGCCACCCTGGTCTCTACATTCGAGGATGGTGGAAAGAGCTCGGCTGCCAGGGCGGTGGTGATGGTAGCCCCACTAGCGGTGACCACTACTGCGCCTGCGGAGAGCTCAGCAGAGGCTACGGTGGCCGCGGAGTGCGGGATTCGCCCACCGCCAGCCTTGCACACTAACAGAGATGCCAGAGAAGGCAGCGCATGCGCTCCCTCTACCATGCCGTATCGGTATTTCAGTACAGGATGTAGCAGTATATATATATATGCAGGAGCCTCCTTCACTGTAATGCTCTCTATTATCTATTTTTTGTTTTTGCGACCTTCTCTTTTTATTAAATCTCTCTTCTCTCCTCCCCCTGGCGGCTTACGTGCTCCTGCCTACCTTCAATGACACAGTATAAATCTGTTACGGCCAGTGCGCTCTCCTGCACCAATCACTCAAAAACAATAATACACAAGAAACAAGTGACACACTTCCGAGAAACCTTCAGAGAGAGACGAGTTAGATGATAGACGATCAGCTGACCACTCCGCTGCCTGCCTATCGCTGTCTCTTACCGTAACACCAGTATTCGCACGCCCACTCGATTGACTAAGCACTCGTTTACGTCACGAAAACTAACAAACAAATAGACAAACACAAATTGGCAAAAGAGAGAGAAATCGCTAAAAAAAAACTAAGAAAAGCAAAGCATGTAGAGGAACGATAACATCAACAGACTACAATAACACACAGGAGCCCTGAGCAGCCATAGAGAAAGGCACAGTAGTCAATCTCGCTGTTCACACTCCTTTACGTAAGGTGGCCACGAACTGAATTAGAAAAACACAAACACATTTGCACTGACAAACAAAAACAGCATTTCCTTAGTTACCAACACTAAACAAACACACACACATATATATGCATACACATATGATCTCGTTCACGGTTTTCTCTCTTAGAGTTCGTACTGTTGCTTTGTAGAGCGCCTCTTATGTGAGCTCTCTGATGCGCTGAGAATGATAGTCAGTGTGTGTATGTGTTCTGATGTATACACAAGTATACTTATGTATTTATATATGTGTGTGTGTATAAAATATCATTACTTAGTGGAGGGGTGCGGAAAGTAGTATATATAGAGTTACTGCCACCCACTCCCATCGTTAGTGTGCTGCGCGCTGTGGCGCTGGCACCCACCTGCTCCTGCGTGGCGGCGAGCCGCTTACTTGAAGCAGCGGCCCTCCAGCACGGGGAGCGGGATGGTGGGGCCCTCCCAGCACAGGTAGTCCGTGATCTTCTCCTTCTCAGCGTTGAGGTCCGTGATCTCGGTCCACTCAAACAGCTCCGTGTCCACCACGTCCTGGAGGGCCTCTGGGATGCCCTTGCCGCGGAACACCCAGATGCCGGAGAGCTCGTGCTTGGTGTCCTCGCCGGTGATCAGCGCGACACCGAATGCGTACTTGCGCATGTGCTCCATGCGCTGGAACCACCCGCGCACGAGGTTGGCCGTCATGAACTGCTTCTTGTTGTCCTCGTTGTACTTGTAGTGGGACCAGAAGCACGAGTAGCCGGCGGGGTCGAAGTTCTCGAAGAAGTACGGCGCAGCGACGGTGCGGGTGTCGGTGTTGCTGTACTCGCGCTTGAGCGCGTCCAGCACGAAGGAGCTGGCGGGGAGCTCGTCGAGGGGGTTCGGCTTCTTCTTATCCTTCGGGACCTCGTCCTCGTCCTCCTCGTCCGCCTTCTTCTCAGCCTTCTTCTCAGCCTTCTTAGGCTTCTTCTCCTCCTTCTTCGCCTTCACGGGCCCGAAGGTGGCGCCCATCTCCTTGAGCACCTCCACCGTCTTGGGCTGCTGCATGACGGTGTTGTACAGGCGGTACGCGTTCTTGTACTTCTTGGCGAGTGCCTCGCCGTGCTTCAGGTTCACGCGATACACCCACTGCAGGGCGAAGGCGACGGAGATATCAGCGACGGTCATGCGCTCGCCAACGAGGAAGGTGCGGGTCTCCAGCCACAGCTCAAGGCCAGTCAGTACCTCTTCGAGAGGGGCGAGAGCGTCCGCGGGTGCAGGGATTCCACGGAATGTTTCCATAATGAACGGCATGTTGGTGGCATCGATTTCAGTGGCTGCGAAGTCCAGCCACATGTCAACCTGCGAGTTCTCGAAAGGCGTCGCGCCGTACAGCTTGGCTCCGCTCTTGCCGATACGTGCGATGTGACGGAGGATGGCGTTAGACTCGAAGATGTAGCCCTCTTCGGTCTGGAGAGACGGCATGCGCATGCACGGGCTGCAGTTCTGGGCGTAGTGCTGGGTCTCGTTGTCGATGCCATACTGGCACCCCTTGAAGTTCACGTCGACGCCAGCGAAGGCAGCCGCCACCATGATCTTGTAGCCGCGAGCATTCTCAGGGTGCACTCCAGAGAAGAGTGTGAGGGACATTGTTGGCGTTAAATCGTAATGCGTATGGTTCCTATGCGTGTGGGTCGGAATCGACCATTGGCAGATAAGGGAGAGTGAGGGGGAGGGGGGAGGTCAGAGAATGCTGCAAGATGGTGGGGGAGGCAGCAATGTGGGCGCTGCCCAAAGGCCGCTGCCCAGAGCGGGCGGCGATGGCGCGAGTGGGTGTGTGACGTGGGGTACAGAGGGCGGCGCGCGGGCAAGCGAGGATACTCCCCGTGGATAGTTTGCGCTCCAGTCGTACGTGGCAAGGCGTGTCTCTGAGGCTGAGGAATGGGGGGAGCGGGGAAGGCCATGCACACAGCCTTGGCATGCCACACCCCACCCCACCAGCCCTCCCGCAGTAGTGCGCTCCCTCGATTAAATAAACAGACGGGGGCAGCCAATATGTGCTATGCATATATATATATATATATATGTGTGTGTGTGTGTATAAAATATCATTACTTAGTGGAGGGGTGCGGAAAGTAGTATATATAGAGTTACTGCCACCCACTCCCATCGTTAGTGTGCTGCGCGCTGTGGCGCTGGCACCCAC
>JAODGE020018119.1:0-16331 GCA_027574965.2 Ecitophya simulans | reverse complement strand
GCCCTCTTGGCTGGCGTTGTTGAAGTGCGGCCCATCTTGAAAGTTTAAAAATTCTTCAATAAACTCGAAGTCTGTATCGTTTGCATACGCAGACATCACTTATGCTACCCACAACCTACCTCGTATTTATATCTGCTCGCGACGCCGTTCTCTCTTGCAAAAACAATCGTAAAATTTTATGCCTTTACCGTCGACGCGGTCGGCCGACGTCAACCCACGGGTGCCTGTCAGCCACGCGAAGCGCATGGGTATGACGGCTATGACTAACGCACACCCGTGGGTTCGGCTCCGTTCGGGACGACACGAACCGGCAAATATCGAATGCAAAGTTAAATTCACAAAACATTATCTCGAAATATATGAACCCTAGAGAAAAATGATTAGTGCCATTCGTATCGACGTTTAATTCTGCTTCGAATAGACTCCTTAAATAGGATTTTTAATTTTTACAATTTTTGGCAAAAATGCAAAGCAGTACCTCTTTGCACATTTGCCGAATGCAATGGTTAGTGTCATGTAAATCTACGTTCAATTCTGCGTCGAGTAGGCTTTTAAAATTGAATTTTTACTTTTTGCGATTTTTGGCAAACATGCAAATTTGCATTGCACATTTGCCAAAAATCGGATGAAATGTTCAATTTGTCAAACATTATCTCGACAAATATTAACCCTATTCTGCGTCAATTGAGCTTATTACAAAGTATCAAAAGTATAATCAAAGTATAATTATTCACTGTACCTGAAAATAAATGAAAGGTGTCATTTGCAAAAGAAATTGTTACAGTCATTGCATTACGTTTTTATTGTAATATAGATATATTTCAAAACTCCAATAATGTACAAAAAATATCTGTGTAATTAATGTTTGTCTGCATTATTTCATTTTGTCAATTTGTTCATATTTATATTTTCAATTTTTAGATTTAATTTAAATTTCAGCAAAATTACGTTCACATTCAAGTCACATCATTTTTCTTTTCACGTTTTGTTTTCGAGTTAAATTTAGTGGCTGCGTGTGTAATTGACAATATAATCAAGTTATATATATAATATATGAATGCTATTACTAATAAGGTCTAGGAAAATTACCTAGCAACAGTAACATGGCGCTTTGCCTATCACAATGTCCAACATAACGATCTCTTTGAATAACATACTTTAAATTATTTATGTATAAAATATTAACAGTTACTATTTTCTCTTCATCATATTTCACATAATCTTTCATCTTGTTTTGTTGCCGTATTTTCAACTCATTAACTCATTATCCGTTTTGTATGTTGTGTTTTTGGTAATGCGTAGCATGAACACTCACTGAAAGGAAGACAACACGAAACACATACGAGAATTGTAATACACTTTGCTCACATATTGTTATTCGTCATACAGGCGTCGGTATGTTTGCGTTGTTTTTGATTTTGTGTTTGCTTGCTTTTGGTGAATGCCAAAGTTCGTTAAGACAAGTATGAAACATAAATTCCCTCGTTTCCACATAGATCGTAATTTGACAATTATTTAGCTTCCATTTCAAGCTCGAGTCATTCATTCTACTACGAATTATTTATGTTTATAATTACTCTTAATTAGTTTTTGCTTGAATAATCAAAAAAAATGGTACGTAACTTGTCGATAATACGTAAGTCAGAATTTAAAGTTTTTCCAATATTATAATAAAATATAATATTTATATAATATATATATTCTTTCTTATATCTTCATTTTTGTTTGTATTCTTTGTTATTCACTCTCTCTCTCCTGCGCATCGTAACTCCAGTTACTTCCTACTTTACAAGTTTTACACTTACACAGCAGCTTCGCGTACTCGGCATTCAGAACATGCACGTTTCCTTTAGTGTGGTTTTGTTTTTTGTTTGCTTAAGATTTCTATAATTAATTCACATTTTTATCGTTTCAACTTTTCGTATATAAATATAAACAAGTCCTGTGTCATTCATTAGTAATAGTATAGTTAGTTACCTATGTACAATTGCACTCAGGCCCATCGATCGCGACCTTACGCATTTATCGTCATCTCGTCTACGTCTAAAACTCTGCGCTCGCCTCCTCCTCGTTTCATCAAAATGCAGCTCGCACCCCACCTACCCTAACCGTAAAATGAACAAACAAGCAACATAGTAGTAATGCACTTCATTTTGTTTGATACAGCTAACCTGTCTAGATTACAGCCTGCGGTACTTATTTCTTATGCATGTTTCATCATAAATTGTTTTGTTTATCATCGATAATGAGGTACCTAGTAGTAAATATCTCTATTATGTACAATCCGTCACTCCGAAAGCAACTTCTGCAACAACGAAGGATTGTGATCACCTTGTCGCCCCTCCTCCATAGTAGTCTGGAAAATACAAGCGCATATTAGTAAAACGTTCGACGTAGAAACGAATTATCACAAACAAGAAAATACAACTTAATTGTCTACGTCTACGGTAAGACATAAATCAATTTGAACATGTGAAACAAATCAACAAATGTATAAACGCAATTATTAATGTACAAGATGTTAACAAAATAATATATGGCGTGAGAAACGTCACCAATTACAATTAATCACTACTGAAAGCAGATCAAACGCAATAAATTATCATGAGCGAAGATGAAAGGGTGCAGTCAATTGTAAAATCAGGTTGAGAAAGTCATAGATCACAGAAAATAAGCGTGGTACACAAAGTGTAGCTTCAATGATGCGGTGCAATCGTAGCGTGGCTTACCCTGGAAGTGGCTGCCTGTGGAGGAGACATTGAGCCCAAATCTGACCCCATCGCGCCCCAAAGTTTTGGGCTATCACTCGCACCTGCACGCAACATCGTCATCAATGTACGCACTCCCTGCAGTTTTTACACAACGTTCACTTTCATTAATACAAACAAAATTTTGAAATACGTCTCGCGCATTTCCACATTGCCATACATTAAGCGGTAAACGTTGTGTAAAATTCTGCCCCAAATTTTAGTATAAACACTGAGACAATGAACACACAAAAAGGCACAAACAGGATGATTTTAATCAGTGCACAATTGGTCGAAAATGTAAATGTACAAAATATCGCCAAGTTATTTCCACACGGAAAAGGGGTCCGCTAGTCCGCCGTCGTCAGAAGCAATTATTTACATTATCGCACAATATCGATAAGGCATTCCCCGGCTGTTTTAATTCGAATGCCCTCAATGAATGCTGCATCCCATGAGTTATATAATGATGTCAATTAGACGGGCTGAAACAACGACTTACCGGTGGTTGGCATTTCAAAGGGGAGTCCAAGCGCATCCAAATCCGGCGTGTTCTGATTGAGAAGTTGCTGCTGCTGTTGCTGCACTTGCTGGGGACGCGTCGCGTTCGTTAATTGCTGCTGCACCTGCTGACCGGCGCGCGCGCCCACCACGGCCCTCAACTCCTGCCGCACGTAGTCCGAAGTGGTGCCAGTATTACCAGCGGACACACCTATGGAAAAGCCGCCGTGACGTCATTAGTGAGCTTGCATCATCGGGCGCCGCAGTGCGCAAACTTCGGACATGGTATGTATGAATTATGAGCATTTGTTAATACACAACACCTAAGTCTACAACACATGTATACGAAAAAAGTCCAAGCAATCGCTCGCTTTTCTAACCCCGACGACCGGGCGGCGGTCGTGCCTCTAGGACTAAAAACGACTAGCAAGCCAACGCCTTAGAAACTAATGCACATTTCGCTAAACTAGTGGGGCATGCACGTTCACGAACAACATGGTAGCAATAACTGTTCGTCTTGCAATCAAATCGCGCTTGACAACAAGAGAAGAACACAAATTAAGCGTACACAAAACAAATAAAGCAACATCCAACAAAATGCTAAACACAAAAATGGAACGATGATTGTGACGAACTCTCAGAGAGGGTCAAAGGAGAGGGAGCAGTTTACGAGGACGTTACAGGTTTCCCAATGTTGATTTTAGCACAGCGATGATATTGAGGAGCACAATTGAGCGAGTGGTGTGTTATTACAACAAATTCGTGTGAATGTGAGTTTTCAAAATGAATGAGTGCAGAAGGTGACAAACACTAAATGACAATGCAATATCAAACGTGTGTGATTTTTCATATTTGTTAGAAATAACACAATCCGATATTACACTGGGTTTAGCACCATGTGTGGGTGTGAGCGTGTGTGTCTCTGTGTGTGCGTGTGTGTGTTTCGATTGCACGAATAAGTGTTAAATTGTTTAATGTGTTTGGCGTTCGAACTGATGAATATGAGTGAGTCAAGTGCCCTTTTGGATTTTGAACTTGGCTGGGCGGCCGCGGCGACCGCCCCAGCGAACGTGTTGATATGTCAACTTACCGGCCTGCAGCAGCTGGGGTATTCGGCCCCGATCAGCACCATTATAAGGTAACTGTAAACCTGTTTGATCGTAAGGGTACGATGACTCTTGTTGGTACATCATGGGGTGATGAGGGTTGGGAGGGAGTGGAGGGTACGGGTGCGAAGGAGGATGATCCCGGCCGTATTGCCGGGGCGATGTCAGACCACCTGTAACATATTCATAGCTGACCTAAGAAATTCTGATTGTTTTCTGATTTTGAGGAGTGCTGGAGGTCCGCGACCTCTAGACCGCGCATATCTGATCGTTGCTCACGCTCTTTCTATCGTAGATCTGCGCTCGCGACGTGCTCTAATCGCATCGTCGACACAAGTAAACAATAATAGAGAAGGTCTTTCATCTACCATGCATATATAAAACGTTTCGCTAATGTATGAAAAAGTAGTAGAATACAAAAACTCACTGCAACCTTGAGAGAAATTAAGTTTCCACTACGAATGCACTGCACGGCTGTACTACGGGTAGCAAATAAAGTTACATGCCCAAAATTGCAGGCCATCATCTGCCTGAATATGTATCGATATCGCATCGTGTATAGTGAGTGAATGTCTTTCCTAGCTGTTGTCACTCGACGAACGGTTGTCTCGTACGTTTTGTACGTTTAGTGGTTTAAGAGGCGTTGTTATTATTCAAACATTCGATGAGAAGGAAAGCGCATTTACCTGGCAATTGAGTAGTTGCTTGGGGCGCACTGTTGGCGCGCTGCATCCTCAGGTACTGGCTTTGGTTAAATCCCGAATTGGGCGATGCCGGTGGCTGGAACTGTTCGGCTGGGAACGGCGAATGACGCGTTCCTCCCGAACCGGGACTACCAACAGCTCGTGGTTGCTGCTGCTGGTTACGTTGAACGGGAAAATTACGCCCGTTCGGCCCCGGCACAAAATTGCCCTAAAACGTGCGCTCGTTAGACGTCCGCGTGCGTGAGACTAAAAGCGGTTGATCGTCGCCAACACTTACGGTTAATTGGGCATTGAGCATGGGATTTTGCTGTTGCTGAACACTCAGTCGGCCGGTGGCCTGTTGCTGCCAATTGGCATTGGGGGCAGTTACCGCCTGCGGCGGGTAGGGTTGCTGTCGCGGCGACAGTTGCTGATTGAAAGGCGGATGCGGTGAGAGGCGGGCGCCTGCCTGCTGGAAGTTGCCTGCATTGGCCTGCGTGAAGTTCACTTGCTGCCCGATCGGGCTAGTCATTTGAGAGTGCGGCGAGTATGGCTGCTGGTTCTGTCCAAGTCGCTGGTTCGCTTGATTCACTTGGTAACCGGGCGAGAGTTGCGACTCCGGCAAGCTGGAGGAGCGCTGCAGGCTGACGTTCGGCGGCGCCACCGTGTTGTTCATGAGACTGTCGATGTTCTGAATGCCGGGATTGTTCATGTCGTTCGGATCAACGGAGGCGTTGGACGGTATGACGAACTGCTGGTTGATCTGCCGCTCCAACAACCTCTTCTTCTCCTGCTGCGCGTTCTTTCGTTGCTGCTGCAGACGCATCTGCTGCGTGTGAGTCATCTGAGAGTACTGCCCGGTACCGGGCCGCAGCGGTGGTCGCTGCATGTTCCCCATTCGAGGATAGTTCGGTGGCGGCGGGTATGGTTGGTTAGCGTTCGCGATCTAAAAACAAAAACGTTGTACGCGAGGCGCTTGCAACAAATCATTTACTTACGGTGTTTGAATTATATGCAGGTGCGGCACCGGACAATGAAATGGTTGGCGACGAGGGACTTTTGACGGCAGTTTCACATTGCATCAGCGACCTTTGTATCATATTGATCGCCTGCGATTCACTCATGTGCTCAGTCGGTGGGAAATTATTTATGTTCTTAACGTTGCTCGGCGATGACAAAGTGTCGATCATCTGAATGTCGTTCTGATTGGCGATGTCGTCGGGCACGATGTCAATCACCTGATCGAGAATGCTCGAGAGCACCGGATCCGAGCCGTGTTCCGACCAAGAGATGTCGGCGCTCGACGTGGCCGACGACACCGCGTAGGTCGAGTCGACTTGGTTGTATCCGCCGCTGCGAGGCGGGCCCCCGGGTGCAAGGATTGAATTGAGGTAGCTGTTTGGACGACCCTGACCCTGTGGTCGGCGAACCTGCTGTTGCTGCTGCTGCTGCTGCGTGGTTTGCACTTGCTGCGGCTGGTTCATGTTGTTGTTGTTGGTATTGTTATTATTCTGAGATCCTCGTTTAAGGTCGGCGGTGATGCGCGAGAGTTTCTCTTGCGGCGTCTCCGATATCACACTGGCTGGTACGGGAGGTATGGGCTGATTGGGACGGGGCACGTTCGAGAGCAACTGCGCCAGCATCTTGTTCCTCTCGCTGAGCGGGGTCGTGGAGCCCTTCGCCGGTCCCTCGACCGCCTCCTTGTCGTCGCTGGGCCGCTTGGGCGCCCTCTTCGGATCGCCATTCGTCGGCGACGAGAACCCGAGACTTTCCAGCAGCTTCTCGTTGGGACTCTGATGCGACGGCTTCTCGTCCTCCTTAAGCAGCTCTTGCAACAATTCGCTTCCGTTCTTAAGTCCGACGTCGCGATCGTCGTCGTCGGCCTTCTCGTTCAGTAACTACAATGGAAGTGCATAGCGTTAAATGTCGCGCGTGCCGCCTGTCGCAATGATTCACTTAAACGCTAGAATACATACGCAAACCAGTAACCTATGCGCGGGAGTATCGTATGTCGACAGCATAATAATAAACGGTTGTTAAAATTTTTAACCATTCAAATCGCTAATCGATGCGTCGCATTATTTGCTCAATCATAAATCACTTTAAATCGTTTTATCTATAGGACTTGTGAATCATAAACAAACAGATAAGTAGCCTCAAATAATAAACAGCGAACCTATTGGCAGTGTGCATTACTTGAGGTCTACCCGAAGAGAGATTAAACAATGCGAACTTTAAACACGTGTGATTCTCGGCCCAGTCTTATCGCAGTCAAGTTCAGAACGAAACATAATTCAAGAACATACCATCGCTAGTTATAGCATATCCGATTGCACAATTGCGATGTCGCGCAGATATTTTATAAACACAAGCGCAACGCGCGCGCCGCCTCAAAGCGAAGAGAAGGCGGAATTCGTGCGACGACGATAAATTGGAAATATTGCGGAAAAATAACGAGCCCGTCTCCGCGAGACGAGCCGACGTGGGGACACGACGCTTTCAAAATTCACGCACAAAGGTAAGACCGACCTGCGCGCCGCGACGTAGCTCAAGTAAATGCGCCGCGAGCACGCGCGCACCGCGAGTGCTCGTCGGTCTTATCACGCGCGCGCGCGCGCGCGCCTCGCACGAATCTCGCCAACCGCTGGTGACGAACGACGACGTCGCGCCGCGTACGACGCGCACCAAGTCGCCTACTGCCTCCAACTAATGTGCGCGCACCGCAACGCACGCGCGCTTCGTCCGAGCTCGCCGGCGCGATGAACAATCGTCATAATCGACGCGTTCGTCACAAGCTCGCGTCGCCGTCGTCGTCGCCGACGTCCAAGTAGGCAGCGCGTGCGGCGTCATACGCTTAGGCTCTCGCGGCGTTCGCGTTTACGCGCAGCCATTGTGGCCGGCGTGCCTTTAACGTCGCATTCGACTTTTGTTCTCTTGTTTCGCCTAACGTTTGCGACGCCACGCTTTTGTGCGATCGGACGCGCGGCGCGCGCAATGACGTACGCGCGACAACCGACGGCAAAATAAAGCAGGATCTTTGCGCGTGGAAGTTGCCCGCGAGGGGAAACATATATACATGCGATATTGATATTTGATATTTGTATACTCGGTCGGCACGACGCGAATGCAATGCGGTGGCAATTCTGCACGTCTCGTTATCGCTTTTATGGCGGTCGCAATTTTGCGCTCATTCAATGAACTTTATTATTGGCGCACACATAACTCGCGAGAGTCGCTAGCAACGGTCATGCCTGAAAGCTGAAACGAGACACCGACTTTTATGCGCCGTTCGAACGCAGTATTATTTTCCACTCGCATTGCGTGGTGCTCGATCGCTGCGAACTTTGAATCCGCACGTTAGAATGTAGCAAAATAAATCATTCCGACGCTCCTCCGAATTTCGACGTTGCACAATCGTATGCAAGAATGAAATATTAATTATGATGTTTAGCTGGAGTTCGACTTAATGACGAGATGCCCGAAAATTATTATAATTGACAGCCGCCCACGGCAATTGCAGGCCCACGTTGTTTTCAACATTTCGATGATGAATATTTTAAGCGAAAGTGAAATCGGGCGTGTGTTTACCTGCAAAAGCATGCCGCCACCGGAGCTGGTCGATTTTGGTAACTCTGACGTGCCTGGCATGGCGCCCCTCCCCTGCAGCATGCGCGAGCCGGGACGATGATCGCCGCGCGCGTCATCCTCGTCGGTCTGATTCAGCAATTTCTTGAGAATGGTGTCTTGATGGACGTTCTCCGAGTCGCCGTTGTCGGCCCTCGCGGGCGGCTTGGTCAGCAGGCCGCGGAGTCGCTGCGAGGCGTTGGCGCTCTCGTCCGGCGCGTTCACTTTGGTATCGGGCTTTGTCTCTGGCGGCGGCGTCGTGTCCATGAAGACGCTGTGGTCCGTCAGCGGGCTGTACGCGAACGGATTGCTGCCGGCGAGCTGGTGCGTGCCGGCGGTGGGGCTCGGCTGAGGGTAGTGATTGAGCGGCGACTGCGGCACCGTCTGGCCCATCGGCGAGTACGCCGAGACGCTCGGCGGGCGCGGCGTCGGCGTCGACACCGGCGTGGTGACGTTGCTCTGCCGCGAGTCGGGCCGCGCCTCCGACCACGAGGTGTCCAGCTCGCCCCAGGGCGTGGACGTCAGCATGTCCAACACCATGTCGTTGTCCAGGCTGAGGTTGGTGAACGGCGCGCTGCTGGACTCCAGGGGATTGCTGCCGAAGGAGTTGTCGCTGCCGGCGCTCACGGGCACGCCGGCGGCGCCGTTGCGCAGGGATCCTTTGCCGTTGACGATGCTCGTCATCAACGGCCCGCCCAAGCACGAGACCGAACCACCGCCCGGATCGGAGGGGCCGGTGCAATCATCACTGAAAATGCGAATTTTGCCAGTTAACAATATTATAAAACAGTGTCAGGCAGCACTTTACTGCTGACTAATGTATATATCACATATGCCTATGTTAGGAAAACTCGTCTAACGACCAATCGCGGTTAATTAACACAATTATGCAATTATTGCTATCATGCTGCTTATAATGTTATAAATTTGCACAACGTTTGTTATTATTGCACTGCAAATACCAAGTATTGTGGTATCGTAGCGCGTATAGGCTGGAATTAAATAAATGACTCATATTTTCGCGTTGTGCGACACCCTGTATTAAACACGCGTTCCAAAGATATGCATCGACTATACTGGAATTTCGATTTGCCGATGGCGTTACTCCACTGCAATTCAAAGATCTCTCACCTGATGATGGAGTGCGTGGCCATGATGAAATCGGTGTCGGTAGAAGACGTAGGATTCGGCTTAAATATCCTCGACTTGGTGCGCACCTGCACGTACTTGTCGTGGCCGGCGCGCAACCGATACGTGGAGCTGTTGTGCTGCCCCACGCTCATCGTCTCACTAAGGTGCTGAAGGAATTTATGCAGGTCCTGCGCGGCACATAAGTCTTTCAGCGCGGTGCCGACGAGATCCTTGTTGAAGAACTGCGTGTACTGCGCCGATATGCTGGACACGTCGATGCCGATGATCTTCCCGCTGGTGTCCAGCTTGGTGGTGAACTGCTCGAGCGAGGAGCTGAGCGACGAGTTGAGCACCTTGTCGCGATACGTGATGCGGCTGGCGACGCACAGGAGACGCGGCCCCGCCTCGGAGGGATCGTCGTCGCCGTGCCGCAGCTGCGTGCTGGAGATGTGCATGAACTCGTACTGCGTGACGCGCTGCTGCTTCTCCTCGATGGACTCGTCCAGCTCGTCGGACTTCACCAGGAAGCGCAGATTGAACGAGCGCGACTTGCCGCCGCCGCCGCCGGCGCCGCCCGACTGCGGATCGCCCTGGATGGACAGCGTCATCGGCAGCAGCGCGCTGAAGCGCGCATGGTCGCCGTGATGGATGAAGTTGTAGATGCTCTTGCCGTAGACCTCGTCGCGCGTGAACTTGATGTAGGTGACGACGTTGTCCGTCACGTGCTCGACCTTGCCCTCGGCGTTCACCACGAACAGGAAGCCTTCGAGCGCCTCCAGCAGCAGCGGGCCGTAGATCTCGTTCGAGATGACCGTCGGCTTCGAGGAAGACACCTCGCCCTGCTGCACTGGATCGGCGGAGAGCGAGGCGTTCTCGCGCTGCTTGATGCTGCGTATCTGGTTCACCGTCTCCTGGAGAATGGCGCACTTGTCCGGCTTCACCGATATCGAGCTCATGTCCGAAAAGTTTGCGGAGATCAGCTCGGCCAGCTCTTCTATGTAGATATTCTCCTGTTCCCTGCGCCTCTTCTCATTCTGACATTTGTTTCTGCAACACAAATGGCAACTATTAGCAACGTCGGCAATTTTCGATAAACCGCTTCGAATGATTCGGCGCAGAACGCAACATCATTGTTCTATCGAGCAACTTGATCTGCGCTCGTTTGTCGTTTCGCTCGTAGCAGCAGTGCGTTGGTTGGCGCACTTCCTCTCGCCGGGAGCACTCGTGGCTCTTATCGCTCAAACGCCACCGGATAATATTGCAAACATCTTCTGCCCGCGTCATGGCTATAACAAAATTGTTTATATCTCTCGTGGGGCTTTCGGGCGTTCGAAATTGCACTACTCGAGAACGGAAATAAATATTGAAGCAATTGGCGTATGGAAACACTTTGAACACTTGACGCGCAACTATCGCGGAGGAAAAACACTTGCTTCCACTTTAAATTAATTCCCAACTTTATAGAAACTCGCAACCGACAATTTAAAAGCACGGTACATGAATTAATAAATTACCCCTTTCAGTGAGCTTCATTCCGCGGCCCGAAGAGATGCAATAATTAAACGGGCACCGTAAAAGCACGGAAAAGACCAAGAGAAGTGGGCAGCACTTGTGCGCTGTGCGCCTCGACCAACGTTTTTTTTTATCAGAAGAGCACGCGCGCGCGAACCGCGCGATGATGCAGCCGAGACTCTTCGCCGGCGGCGAGAACGTCGGCGCAGCGAGGCGTGCGAGTTGTGTCACTCTCGCCGCGCGTATTGTGTTGTTATGGCATTGTATGAAATAGTAAAGCGGCGTCAGCACGAACCGACATAATAAGCTCGGCTAGGTGACGACATGCGAAACAACTGGTGAACCTAATCATCTTTCCATGGTCAGCGATTTTTTTTTGCTTTTCTCCCTCGCGCGTTCCGTTCGTGCTCGAGTTCATGTTCGCATCGACTCGTGCGTCCAAGAGCGCGATCGTGATGTTTCCGATACGCAGAAACGTTTCGCATTTCATAATTCATGATCGCGCAAATCTCGACACCATCTTTGGAAGTTCCTACGTAGATCTCGACGGAAAACGCCGGCTGGCAGGGAGTTGAAAAGGAATACAATTTCACGGATTCGAATTCGCTTTCGTTCGCGGCGTTCGAGCGCTCTTTGTTCTTAGCCTGGGCATTCTCGTTTTTTTTTTTTGGTCACAAATTGAGTCGTTACTTACATCTGCGCCTGCGGTTTCGTGTCGGACTTTTTACGTTTTTTGGGAACACCGGCGGTGAGGGCACTACTCATCTTGGCCCAGACCGGCTCTTGGAGGTCACACGGGCCGAGGCTGTAACAAAACAAACAGGCATTAGCAAAATGTGTGAATCATCATCGCCGGCGACGATATAAATACGTAAAGCACAGGCGAAGGAAAGCGCCATTCGTTAAATTGCCGTAGGCAACACACACTACACCTAGCAAGTATATTAACCGGAAATTTTGAAATTGTTCCAAAGATGACACACACAGTTTGGCAACATCGGCGTGCTCAACACAGCGCGACGGTGTTTAAATAAAACAACTTTTGCATCGAAATGTAATAGACCGCTGTACGAAATAAAAACTTAAAGATAAGACTCGGTGATAAGTTATCTAAAATTTAAATAATATTCTGATAAATTCAAACTTGGGCGACGCGCTGAAATTTATGCATGTGTAATAAAAACCGGTTCAAATTTGGAGAAAACTCATGCCCAATGCAATAAACTCGACGGAATTCACCGCCAGGAGAAATGTAAAATTACGTCAACATTTTCTATTTTATTGCCCGCCAGATAAAAATAAATCGTTTTCCTATAATCCCCACTCATATTTTCCCTTTTCCTCGGTGCGGGTCGTCGCAGAAACTAAACTGATTACATGCACATGCACACACAACACACACACAACACAACACAACACAACACAACACAACACAACACACACACACACACACACACACACACACACACACACACACACACACACACACACACACTTGTCAAGCGGCGGCGCATTGGGAAAAAGCGAGCGTGGAAAAAGGAGCATCAGTCGCGGGGGCGGCGACGCCGTTCGATGGGCACGCGAAACGACAGTGAAAACGCGCGCGCGCAATCAATACTCGGCGGCGAGGCCGACGAGCGCGCACGCAACAGGCTTCCCCGCGACACGCGTGCGCGCTCGCTGCGCCGCCGCCGCCCGCCGTCCGCTTTCGATCCGCCGCCTCGCTCGAAGGCGACCACGGCCGGCGTCGCCGCCGCAGCAGCTGAGCGTCGCGCGCGCGTCGCTCCACGGCGCGCGTTGGGGTAGGTCGCGACGCGCCAGCGCCGAAAACTGCGCAGGTCCTCTCGCCGGCTGCCGACCGCCTGCGACGCGACCTACGGTGTCGAAACACGAAAACAAACGCGAACGCAACTGTCAAAACAAAACGATTCGTTTTATGGCATTCTCCATTGTAAAACGGCAGGTAGTTCACAAAACATACCGAACCGATAAAGGTTATGAAAGTTGTTCGTCGATGTTCGCCCGGCCGCGCATAGTTTTTCGCGTTGAGAACGTGCTGTTTTTAGTTTCGTGCTGGTCGTTTTTGAGCGCGCGCCCGATTCGGTCTTTCATCTTTGTTCGCTCGTTAATAACTAATTATTAGCCGTCATTAATTAACGTCGCCGCAACACCGCGATGGCCAAACTGCGCGCAACAAAAAAAAAGAACAACAACTACCGTGTGGCGTTGTTAGCGCTTCTTGCCCGTTCTTCGCGTTATTTTTTTTTTGTTCGGCACACCTCGCGTCTATATCAATGCCATAACACTCACTAATGAACTCCAAGACCAAATTTAATGGAGTACAAATTTCACGAGACAAACGCGACACAACGCGCACTATCAAGTGTGATGGCCGCTGCAAAAATTGCATCTATGCGTTGCGCCAGCCGCACTGGCATAGTCACATAGTAAACCTTTGTCGAACACGGAGCCCTAGGTAAGAAACAAACAGAAACAAACAACAACACGAGCAAGACGCCGGGCGGCGTCGTGCGCGACGACGCAACGCATTATTATAAGCGAGATGCCGCGCGATCGTCGCGGTCTCCTCACGGCCGCAGCACACATATAACTCGTCTAACAACTTTTCTGCGTTCTGCACCTCCCCGTGCCGCGGCGGTTTCTTCGCCGCGGCCGCCGCGAAGAAAACTTCGCGGGCTTCGCGCGTTCGACGCGGTATTGCGCCGTTTCTTTTCAAATGTGTCAAGAGAACAGCGCGCCGTCGACGACGCCGCGCGCGTCCGTTTGGTAAAATTGAAAATCGCCTCGTGCGTCCAGTTTCAACGACGCGCGACGCCTGCGGCGCCGCCGGAGAGAACTTTCTTCGCAGACGATCGCGCGGAATTTTCTTTCGCGTTGTAATTTTTAATGAATCGCCCGTAACGCGAGCGCGACCATTAATTAATCCGCGCTTTTATACATATTTTATGCGTAAAAGGCGAGGAAATTAAGGCGAGTCGTCCATAAACCATTTAACGACGCAATTAATTGCGAAAACGTAACGCCGAGCGGCCAGAAAACGAAATCCACGCGAAATTTTTATGGGCCTCCGGCGCCGCCCACGGTCGCGATTATTTAAAAACAAAATATCCGAAATGTTTACTAGTTTTCGTGCGCAACGCACACGCGCGACGTTCGTTATACTTGCTTAACGCGGCGTTGTCTTAATGAGTCTTTCGAGGATCTATCACGAGCGCCGTTTGCTGACTCCGCGTGCGTCGTAAAACGCCGGCCGAACACAATGGCCGGGGAGAGAGTCAGGCGAGAGCGCGCACACTTAATTAGAGAATTAATTAATAGAAAAACATAATGGCCCAATAGACGTAATATGATACACGCGCGCGCGGCCGAGCCGTCGAGGTGAAGCGCGCGCTGGACTTCCGGTGAATTTTAAATTAAGTTAAATTGGGTCCTAATTACATCAAGCAGTCCGTATCACGAGCGCATTATGCGCTAATCAGTTGTAGTTGTGTNAAGATTTTCGTCTTTGCCGCCCACCGCGACGCCAATAATCAACGCGCGAATTGAAAGATTTACACGATTCATACTAATCGCCGGCGTTTTTTTTTTCAACTTGGTTTATATGCTCGCATTGAGGTTGGTAACATTTGCATTTATTCGACGTCAAAAGATATAGAACCGATGGAACCACACGTACCAATTAGCGTGTGAAGTGGACGAACGAATCTACAATGTGCGTCATGCAAATAATAGGAGATGGAAACGCCCTGTTCCTTTATTCAAATTGCTTGAATGTCATTCTATTCACTGCCGAACGATTGAAGAGAAAGAAGGAACCAAACGAGAACATCGACAAACAATAAACCAAAAGATAGAACGCATTTGAATTAATTGTATATAGCATTTCGACTTAAAATCGAAAGGCAATCATCTTTGCTACTTCATTCGTAAATTATTACCCCAGACGCAGATCATTTTTCATTTTGTTAATGTATCATCCATCAACACATATTTCTAAGCCTCTATACTATTTTTTCCATTAGGAGAAAACCTGATAAGCAAAGACATCGAAGAAAAATAAATACTTAGTGAAGCATTACGGGCGTATTATTAACCCATCGATGCCTCAAAATAATTGTACAGACGAGTAATCCGAGAGAAAAGAATTGGTGTCACCGCCGTCAGTACTATAAGACCCAAGCGAGCAGAATATTTTTATTTCAAACCCGACGACGATTTTTTTCCTTAAAAATTCTCAGACTCCTAGGTAAGTAAATCAAAATCCGAGCAATATAGAAAAGTTTCGTAAAGTGTTTAAACATCTCCGCGCGACACACGTACGGTTTTCCCACCGCCTCCCCCAGAGAGTTTATTTTTTTATTACGCTAATGCTCCTTCGGAACTTCTTCAAATGCGTCTCGTGGCGCGATTGAATGAAACGAAATCTAAAACGCCAAAAGCGCGAAGAATGTCGACGAGCACGTTTTCGAAGGGCCAGACGCTGTTCGGCTCGCGGGCGAGAACGGCGTCGAAATTCGCTTTTCAAATGTTTTTCTCCATCGCGAGCGCGACGAACGCGCACAACACGCGAGGAACGAGTTCTCCTCCGGCTTCGCAGGGGCGGCGTGCGTAAGAAAGGAATTTGCCGAAAAGAATACGACGACGACGAGGTCGGAGAAGAAAGGATCGCTCGGGAGAGCCGGGAGTGGAGCGCGGCACGTTGAATAACGCTAAACGACGCGGCGCGACGCACGCGCATGCGGCGAGAACACGACAACATCGGGCAAATTGAACGCGCACCGCATCCCAATCGGGGAACGTCTGAATATGCCTCGCACATGCCGCATTACACCGAGGGCGAGACGAGCGGCTTTGCCAAGCATCCGAGAGAAGAAAAGCAAATAAAGTCGCCGAGAAGAGGAAAAAAAAAGATGAAAGGAAGAGCAACAAAACGTGCCCCATATATCAATAGGGCGAGCTTTTGCCTCAAATTCTTCGAGACCTTTTTTTCCCCTCCGCGAGTGGCC
>JAODGE020018117.1:0-15388 GCA_027574965.2 Ecitophya simulans | reverse complement strand
GAAAAAACAAGCAAAAAATTAGCTTTCAGATGGCATAAAAATGTTGGTACATTTTTTAACAGTTTGGGGGTGTACCAAGTCGGCACCGAGCAGCTGTCGCCCCTCGTCAGATATTTTGAAGTTCGCCAGAAATATTCAAGTTCGCCACTGTAATCTCTCTCGTCTCGATGATCTGGCCGCGCGCGCCTGATTGAAACAATGCGCATAACAAATAGACGCCCGACTAATTGGCAATAAATAAAATCGTTCGCGGCCATCAATTAGCGCGGGCGGCGGCGGCGTCTTCGCGTTTGCATAACGGCGCGCGCGAATTCGAGGCGAGCACTAAACGCATCGTAACACGGGCGCGTGCGTGCGCGAAAATCAACCATCGCCTCGAGATGGCACGACGAAGGCGCTGGTCTCATCAGCGAAATATGCGTTTCGTTTCGTCCGCTTCATTACTGTACCTGCGCCGCGCAGCGCGCCAGCCGCGCGCTACCGTATTTAAATGTAAATTCCTATTATGCGCGCGAAGAGTTATGGGAAAATTTATTAGCCATACTTTATGCGCGCTGGGATGGATGTTGGCGATCGGGCGTCACGCTCGCGCTCGCGCTCCTCGCGCCGAACGACGGCCGGCCGTGACGAGTCCTTTCTTTACAATGCGCTTTGACGTAATGTTTAATTTTAAACGCCGAACGAGCGGCGTCTCGCCGCGGCGCTAAACCGATCAAGAGGGCATTGCATTTCTTCGCCGCTCCTTCCGCTTCTGCTTCGCGAAGTTCTCCACGGCGCTCGTACACGTCAATCACGGCGAATTAAAATAAATCGTTCTTTTTTTTTGTAAATCAGTTACCGCATCGAAGGAAAGAAATAAAGGGCGGCATTTCGGCAAAAAGCCGATAATAATATCGGTTCGGAGTTTTATTATGACGAGAGTTCGCGCGTAGGTCATTAGGAGTTGCGAAGATGCGGCCGCGAGAACACTGCATAGAAGAGACGAGCATTGACGTAAGCGCGAATATAATTGTTGCGGCATGCCCCCCGGCGTTGCAGCGTGAATCACCTTTATTGTTGCTATCGCTGCGAATATAATTACCGCTCGCGTTCGATACGAAATCGTGGCACGAAAGTGAAATGCGTCGACGAACTGGTGCGCAAAAGAAAAGAATACGAAACCGAAGCGGTAGCGTGGGACGAGCGAAATTCGTCGTCATTTTCATCCGCGTCAGGTTGCGCGATTATCCGGCCAGCGCGGAACGCATGCGAACGCGATTCACTGTCAATCGGCGCTTTTTAATTCAGCGCGCATGCCGCACGAACTGGCCGTTCGTTAGCGACGGCGGCGGCGGCACAATGCGCGCTCGCCATCATCGACGCGCGTCTTGCGCAACGCCGCGCCGCATCTCGCATCGGAATTGGAAGAGGCGGCGGCGGCGCGCGGCCTTGCGGCGCCTTACGAACGCGCTCTTCGCCTGCGCGTCCTCTCGTCGCGAGCGCGCACGCATATTTGCGCGATCGCGCAAGCGCTCAATCCGCGCGCGCTGCGGGTTCGTCCATGATTTCGATCTCATTGCTCGATTAAAGGATAAATGCGCGCGATCTTTACGGCGCGCGAATCTCGCTTCGCACATTAGCCATATTAGGAGCGATCGAGGCAAAACAAACGGCCGGCGATGAAAGCTAATTGGAAGAACAAAACAAAAACGGTTCGAAAACAAAAACGAGCGAGCGTCGAATCTAGTTCGAAGACGAATTTAAATGCGGCCGAGGCGCGCGATATTGCGAAGCAATTTCACATCGAATTAAAGCCCCCGACACGCCGATTCGATAAGTTTTCGTTTCGTTTTTTTTTTCTGTTCACGCTTCCTTTGTAAGAAGTGCATGCATTGCGGTTTTCGGCGACGTTGTCTCGTGTCGGCAAGATGGAGCAATTGACGCCGGTGAAAAACCCGACCCGCGAAATCGTCAGCTTCCTTCGCGCCGTTGCACGTTCATTTAGCAAGCGCTGGCGCGCAAATAAATAACGCGCGATTAAAAGGTCTCCAACGTCGTCCGTTCGTAACGTAACGCTTTGGTTAGCGCATTTGGCTGCGAGCCGTCACGTCTTGGCGCGTCTTCGCCGCGCGCGTTGGCAAAGATTCGGCGGAATAATTATGCACGCATTCGCCGTCGCTTCTCCGCCGCCCTCTTCGGTTCGTAACGCGCGCGGCGCAGTCAGTAAATTTTACGACTTGGTCTCGTTTTTATTGTTTATTTTTTTATTTGTCTAACATCGGCGGCACGGGCCATTTAGTCAACATATGATTTCCTATTTTCGATCGCGCCGACGTGCGACGCGAGCGCAATTCGACGACGGTTTACGACGCACGAAATTGCGGGGCACGCAGCGCGATGCGCACCGCGGGCCCCGCGAGGAACGCGGTAATGATTGTGAGAACGCGAACAAGGCTCGCTGGCTTGACCGCGGCCGTTGATATCACTGCGCGCGTTGTTACGAGTTCGAACGCGACGATCGTGCGCAATCGCCGCCCGCCGCCGCCGAAAAGGGCCTTCTTCGGCGACGGCGCTCGCATGCAAGCGCAATTACGAGCCGGATTGCAGCAGCCGAACGCGTCGTGACCGATTCGGACGCGCTCGTTTTTGTTTGTTTGTTTGTTTGTTGTTGTTGTTTTTTTTTTGTTCGCGCGCCGGTCGAAGAGATTAAGAGTTCGCGTCGACGATCGTTTAGACGCGCGATCGTCTGGCCTGGCGTCGCGCCAACGTTTTCCGACATTCAATTAGATCGATTGGTATTTCGTCATTTGCGAAATGAACTCAACATCCGCTCGGTCGAAATCGTCCGCGGACGTAATTTATGAACGGGCGAATCAAGCCCCAAATCGTTTTTCACGGCCGGCTGCGTTCGGTCCGGACATAATGAAGTTTATCTATTCGCGGCGGATCGGCGTGCGGCCGGGCGAATTATGAAAATTACGAACGCAAATATTTGCCGTTGGTCGCTCCGCGCGATCTAGCCGGACAACGCGCGCCGTTTTACGCCCATTGCAATGCAACACTGAAAATTTCATTTTGTAGCCATACGCACCCGAACAGCAGCCATAAACTCGAGCATAATTTGGCTTGGACAACGAAAATCGCGGCCTTTTAAAACAATGTCAACATGTCAACATTTCGCTCAACGATGATTGCAGATTTAGGACCATTCCGAAAGTCGAAATAGTGCAATTTTTAGTTCGAATTGAAACGTTGTTTCGATTTGCAAAAATCCTTCCAATGACTAATGACGGTTTCTATTTCAATTAGATATTGTGGATTAATGTGCACTATTCTTGAGAGACGTTGATTATTTGGAAATGTCGACATGAATCGATGTGGCGGCTATCGAGAACAATGCGAAGTTTGGCGCGCGCAAAGTTCCGACTTTACTTTTAAAGGCTGGAACTATGATATCATCTTGATTCCGCTGATGAACGACGCGAGTTGACCGCACATTTTCGCAAAATGAACTTAACAAAGTCGGCCTGGCAACTCCGCTCGAACTTCTCGCTCTGTCAGCTCCGACATAAAACTTCCCGCCGTGCCCGACGCAGTCGTAAAGTCGCCTTTAAAAATTTCAATAAAACTCCGCATCTCGGCCGCAAAAAGTCGGCAATTCGCTCGGGGTCTTTCGTTAGTCGCCCCCACCCCGACGCTTGTTTTCGCGCGACGCATTGTTCGCAAAACGACCATCGAGCGTTATCGGCGCTCACAATTAGCGCGGACGAGCGGCACGTTATCGCCGCGCATTCGCCGCCGATCGCAATCGGAGAGCACGTTAATATTTTGTTTGTTCTCCGATGATTTCGTTCGGCGCGCAATCGCCGGCGATAAGGCTGAGACCTGGCAGCGTGCATTATGCAAACACAATTTACGGCGTTTCGTCGAGCGTTAGTGTGCCAGGAGTGCGGTACCGCAAACATTTACGAAAGCATGCATGACAATTGGTCATTAAATCAAAACTGACGGAACGAAAAAATATGTAATCAACCATGCGGCCAGCGCGGCGACGGATCGTGCGAGCCTCTTCTTTCTTCGCCTGCCCTCGTGCGGCCCAGATGTCGGCCGAAATCGAATAAGACCGATTCAGTCAACGTGATTTTCGACCGAGGAGAGAGAGAACGCAAACGCGATTTACACGTTCGCGCGCCGGGCGGGGGCCGAACGCGATAGTTTGAATTAGAAAAGTTAGGAAAATTCGACGACTAATAGCGGCGGCCATAATTTCCAACAACTGCTCGCGATTTATTATGAACGCGTTCTTTCCGGGCCGGAAAAACAAATGGCAATAAGCGCGCCGGGTCGAAACTTCGCGAACGTTTTGTAATCGCGCGGTGAGTAATCGTAGTCGAGGCTCGCGCACAGTGAGCGAAAATTCGCGCAGGAAAAAATAGGAAAGACTTCAAAATTTGACTACTTGCACGTCGCATCGTATCGCAATTTAAAATGAAGTCCACTATTAGAATACTAGTTGACTTATAATCAGTATTAAAATTTAGTGTTTTAAGTGGAAATTCAATTCAAGTGAAACATAACATAACTATTTTCTAATTTTCTAATCAACAAAAAAAAATTAGAATTACATATGTTCCACCATCCAAAAATAAGAAATAAAATATAAAAAAATACGTCAAACTGTGCGCCGCGCTTGAAACGTGAAACGGCGCTGGAGCGAAAAAAAGTCACTCACCTCGAGATTAGTCAAAATTGCCTTGCAGTTGGTCACAGGCACGGAGTCGGCCACCGTGACGACCAACTCCTCGTAGGCACCGTTCTTCAGCTCCAAGGAATCGACGATGGCGACGTGCGGCGCGCTCAGCGCGACCAGCAGGACGAAGAGCCGCATCGTCGCGGCGTCCATTCTCGCGGTTAGGTTGCGCGCGTGTGTAAACAGAGCGCGGTGTCCTAGACGCAGGACATCGCCAACCGCGCGCCGTTGTTAGTTCGATGCCGCGCGCCGGTCGATGTGCCCCTATTGCGTATTCGATAATCCAGTATCTTATTTTATCGATTCCAGCACTTAGTCACTTGATTTTAAGTTTGTAGCAAACGCCGGTTACCATGGATACGCGCACTTGCGGAAGCGCGGGCTGCACGCGGCGGTCGGCGCGCGAGCGAAGACAGAGTTCGTTCCGGTGCGTACTCACTCGCCGATTGTCGTCGGCGGCGGCGACGGCGGCGGCTGCGTTGCGGTTCGCCGGGCTCGCTCGACGGCGACGTCACTGTCCGCGAACGCAGGCGAGAACGCGCGCACGATGCAAGGTTAGGAGAGCTCGCTGCTGCGTTGCGCGCGTCACGGAGCACCGCAGTGGACTGACGTCGTGTGTTGTTGCGACGCGCCGCCGACGGGTTCTTCTTCGTACTCCCACTACGCGAGAGCGCGCGCGCGCGCGCTCGCGGCGCGCTAGTCGCGCGGCGTCGCCGGCGGCGTTTGGTCGCTCGCGATGCGCCCGACGACGCGTTCTCTTTCGCCGCGGACGCGAGAGCGTAACGGCGGTAGCGTTCCCACCGAATGCCATTCGGACGCAAATGTCCCGTCTTCCGCTTTGGAATTTTGGAAGTGTTTCGTTTGGCACCGATCGCGTTCGGCCGACAGATCTCATTTCGCGAGCAACGTTAAATTTCCCGTCGGCGGGCAGAAGGAAAGCGCGTCGCAGGTGTGCGAATGCGAAATGAAGCTCCAGTCTTCGTCGGCCTTGCGCTTCCTCCTCGCGCCCGCGCTGGCGCAAGGCTTAAAGTACTTAGCGCAATAAGGCGCGCGTCGTTCGAATGCATCACGCAGACCGGTTGCCGATGCAATATGCGACGCGAAAGAAAGCACGGCACGGCTCGCGGTCGTTTTTCGTACGCGAAGCTCGCGCGCGTTCGGCAAGCGCACGCAGCGAGTGTGGGAAAGGTCGTTAGAGCTTTTCGTTTAATGAATTGCCCGCCCGCTCGTCCCTCATCCCGCGCGTCGCTTCCGACGAGCGCCGCTCATAATAACGCGAAATTATCCGCCGAACGACGCCGCGGTGCGTCGGCAGAAACAATCGCGTTTTATGCGCAATGCGCGAAATGCCCGGCGCCGTTTCGACGAACGTTCGCGATGCGACGCACGAAAGGATGTCCAGCAACCTTGATGCCGGAGCTCGGCTATTAATCATCGCAGCGCACTTGTCACGGCATGTTGCCATAACAACTTATTGCTATAATTTGCATAATGTAGCGGTCTGCGCGCGCACCTTGCCTTAGAAGCATTAGTCACTAAACGTTCGCGCACAATAAATAATGCAATCGCTGCTTGGCGTCGGAATACTCCTGCATACGGTTGGCAAAAATTCATCGAATCGATTCAATCGATTATTTTAGTTTTTGATCCGATTATTTTTTTACAGTTTTTGTAATCAATTAATCGAATGTAAAGAGGTATCAAGTTAATATCAATTAATGTTGACGTAATCAATGTGTGTGGTGGCATTGTGTATTATATATATAGTATTTGCAGAAATAATGTAATGAATTTAAGAAAAATAAACAGCATAAACAACGCGGTGACCACCGGAATTGAGCCATTAATTATAACGTGTAAATTAAAACATTTAAAGTGTTAATGTCAACATTACATTGAAGATAAATAAGAAAAAAAGTTCGATTAATCGAAAATTCGATTAAAATCAATGAAGCAACCAATAATTTTGTAAACGATTGATTAATCGATGAATCGATTATTTCAAATTTGTTGCCAGCCCAATTCGTGCAGCGGGTCGGCTTGATTGCGCCGCCGCGTTGAACAGCACGACGCGCGTGAAGACGAGGCGCGCTTTTCTTCCGATCCGTTCGGAAAATTAGAAAGCGACGGGCGAGCGCGCGCAGCCCGCTCAGCAAGGAACAATGGACGATAAAATGACTCACACGCGGCTTACAACCGTCATCAACAATTGGCCATTGTAAAAAGCGCGCTCGAACGTGGTCATTGATTCGGCGCTGATTTAATGCCCGGCGGTGATTTTACAACTTTGGCGATGGTCGGCGACGCGGCCGGACCGCGGCCCGCCGCGCGAGGATCCGGCGATTTCCGAAAACTATCGTCCGGCCCGCGCTGGAGGAAGCGCCGATGAATTTCGATTTTAACAATCGATTCGTCGCGGACGATTGGCGCGCTCCATCCGCGTGTCTTCGTATAATTTCGTCGGCGCGTCCGTTTATGGCTTGCTTTCATCCGCCGTGGCGCGGTGACAACGCGCCCGACGACGACGCTTTCTGTCGCCGGTCACAAAAAGCACGCGTGACTTATACAAACGTTTAGCCGCTCGGCGGCCGGCGAAACGATCGATTCTATCGGCGTGTAAACGATTTCGAAAAACCCTTTCTGTGCGGCCGGTTTTTATGCGCGCCGCGCGTCATTGTTCATCATTATTCGACGAGGCGTCGAAACGCGTCCAACACGAATCGCGAGACTTGCGGGCGGCCTCGGCTTACGGGATTAATTGATGATTAATTGAACTCAAAGACAATAGGAACGCGCCGACCGGCGCAATGTGCGCAACGCTCAAATGTTGTTTATTAACCCGTGTCGCGACCGTTCGCAGCACTTTCGGCGCCGAATTTCGCCACACCATTGTCGGTGTCGCTAAAGAGGAAAGTTGTGAAGTCATGCGTTATTTAGAGCAAGCGATCGAACTACGTTGCAATGTACGTTTCGAAAAAGCCTGCTAACTTCGAAAAGAAAGCGTTTTGTCTTTTTTTTTCTCGGCCTTTTATTTCGGTTTGATTGTCACCGAACGAATGGGCACGAACAGCCGTTTTCTAATGCGCAGCGACGCGCAGACGAGCGTCGCGCAATTATATTGTTCGAAAATCGCCGGCTTTTTTCCAGAATGGCCGCGCGTTAATTGCACGGCAAACGGACTCCAGTTTGCGCGCGCGCCGCGACTTTTACTCGAGCGCGCTGAAATTTATCATCAACAATTACGGTTATTTATGTGCCGGTCTTGGCGGCGGACGTTCGTGCCGCAGTTGATTTGCGCGCGCATTTCTGCGGCGCGCCGTTTTGCCGGCGAATGAGGGCGGAAAATTTCGGTTTAATTAAGATTTGTTGACATGAGGCGCGCTTCGGCTTCCTTCGCGCGCCGGCGGACCGTCTTCGGCGCGCACGCGACGAGCTAGCCACGCGGAACCGTATTATTTCAACTACCCGCTGTCGCAAATTAGCGCATTGTCCGATACCTTACCTTGACCGGCTATCTCACCACTTATGTCATTTTTGCCACAAATGTCAAATATTTTGACATGTTTGCAATCTACGTTTCATCAGGTGTCCATTGTTGATATGCTTCGTATGAATTTTTTTGAAGTTTTGTAACCTTGTTACTAATCATCCGATTTTCATTAACTTATTTTTTTTGTTCGAACGCTCAATTGTGTGCTCGATTTGATATCGGTGGCGCGTCGATCAAAAATGACACAAATGCGCACCCTGTTAGAATGCATGGCAATATTTTTCTTCTGGATTAAATTGTCCATAGCTTCTTACGCAAACAATTGTGCGCAAATGCAATGCTACGACAAGAAAACTACTTATCGCTAACTTATTGCCACCACTTGGCGACGCTGTTTTGGAAAACGCTGTGCACTTCGTGCGGTTGCACTTCTGGTCAGACCCGACTCGAAATTTACATCCTGGCGGCGGCAAATGCACGATCGCGACCGGAGACAATTCGATTTGCGAACAGACCTAAAACTGCATATCGTGAATATGAAATGCGATCGGGGCCGACGCCGAGCGCCGATATTTTCGATCGAACTTCGCGAACTGCACACGCCCGAGGGCGTATTTCGTTCGTTAGGACCGAAACTGTCGAATGGGTCCACGGACTAATGCCGCGATGACGAGCAATCGGCGTTTCTCGACTCGCCGACTTTGTACCGTTCGCAGCAGCTCGCCTTCGAAGAATAATCACGCACGACGCCATTGCCGATTAGCATTTCAATTGCGTTAACCGTCGTTAAACTGTCCATTCGTCCTTTCGCTCCGCGCCCCGCGCCCGACGCATCTGTCACGCGCGAGGCGCGAGCGCGCGGCCTTTCTCCGAACGCCGGCGGCGTTCCGTCGAGGATGCGGTAGGAAAATCACTTAAAATCAATCGATGGTGTGTGCCGACGAAAATGCGCAACGAGCGTCGTGAAGCGCGCGTCGCTCGGTTGTGCGCGAATGTTGCATGTTGTCGCGACCGTCGGGCGGCGCGATGCGGACGCAAATGTGCGCGGCGCATTCGCGAGACACCCAATATAGCCCGCTGGAGAAATTCGTATGTTAGAATTGCGCGCAAATAATTTGTCGAAACGAAATTTTCTAAACGCTCGACACTGGCAGCTGGAAATTGGAAACGTGCGAGAATATTGCGCCTCGGCGACTACGTGATTTCGCGTTGTATAATTTATCCGCTTGAAATTCTTCGAGGAAATTGCTAATGTAAGTGCGAGCGAACGAGGTGCAATCGCTCCTCGACAAAAGATTATATCGGAGGGCACTCGAGAGTGCCTCGAAGTTGGCGCAGTCGTCGAGGGGGCACTTGTTGTACTCGTCGAGAGTGCAAACGCCATAAACGCCGCGAGCGCGCCGTTTACAGCGCTCGTCACCGTCTTTATAAATAATTAATTAAGCCCATCGAAACATACATTCGCGGCGGCGAACGCGGGCGAACGCGTTCTTCCGCGACCGAAATTTATTCGCGACGCGGACGCGGCCGTGCGCACACTGCACAATGAGATAAATAATTAATCGTTTCGGCGGTAATTAATGGCGCGCTCTATGACTGCACTTTACCACCGCGGAGCGAAAGGGTGGCGCCCCTCGGGCGGCTAGATATGTATCACGCGCGCCGCCGCATACCGGGCGTCGCCCGAACGCGCCCCTTGCGACCTGCCGTTCGAACAAATCGTGGCAAATTACGGCCATTCGTGATATTTCGTCTGCGCCGAGAGGCGACGCGATTCCTGCGGTGCAGGCAATAACAACGCGTTCGACACTCCCAATGGACGCCGCCGCCATCACCCAATCCTTCATTTGCGTCTGACATTTCGTATTCTGCGCACAATCGCCGCCAGCCTGACAGAACCGCTCGCGGAAAACCTGCGAAGGCAAATCTCGGCATTAAGGATTCATGCGTTCAGGCGTTGCCCGCGCGCCGAAATCCGAAAGGTACCTGTTGGGCCCTCCGGTCGCCCACCACTCGGCAGTTCGACGAGGGCGTCGTCTGACGAACACTTCCGTATTTATATTTATGGCTAATTTGATGTTGCTGTTCACCGGCGATTTGCGGAATTCGCTTTACAGGTGCCGCAGGTAACAGGGTAAAAATTGCCGATGGCGCCTCTACGATATTGCCACTTTATCATTTAACAACCCTTTTGCAACCCCTTGGCGCGCACCGTGCTCAATAGTGGCGTCGTAATTTACGGGCGCGATTCCTCGAAATCGCCATCGTTGTAAATTTTACTCGTCCTGTATTGTAAAATGGCCGACGCCGTCTGGCCCAACCTTTAAATCCAACCGACGCTTTGGAAACGTTTTATTGCGCGCGAAACGCTCGCACGTCGAGTTTCCGACGAAGTTCGTACGCACAATTAGAATGCAGTACAAGATGTCGATCGTGACAAAAGACCTGCTGATGTATTCGCGGCGTGCGGATGACCGGATGTCTTTGATTCGGTTTCGCGCCGACGCGCCGCGAACGTGATGCACATTTCAGCGCGCACGCGGCGCGCTTTCATTCCGCCGCGTCCGAGGTGTCGGCATTTGCATGGACGTGGACGCTTGGTAAGTGTGCCTTTGATTCGAGAACGCAGGGGCGAATCTGAAACGTAGCGGCGCGCGGTGCGTGTCGGTACGTGCCGAAAACTTCGCGCACTGGATCAGACGAAAAAAATCACCGAACGGACACGTACGCGTACCAACAGTCACCGGGGCGCACGCCGTGGCATCTGCTCGGCGTATTAAGAAAATCGTGCATAACATAAGGCCCTAACTGGCGTCGTTCGGTAAGTCATGCAGCTTGGATCGCCGTCCATTTACCAGTTGGCGTGCGCGTTATCAAGCAACTGGGCCGGCGCGATCTTGGCCGGTGGACGACGACGCACTTTGTTTTGCGTCCCAGCGAAACTCCCAGTTCCAATTCCGCTTCTTACTCGAAGGCAACGATCGTATTGTATTGCTCCGCGCACATTAGCAACGACCATTACTGGGTTAGCGTTCGCATTCTAGGTGAGTTGGGAACATGCCCGTACGTTTGGCACACATCCACATTGCATATTCATCGCCGTACTTTAATTAGAAATGCAATGAGGAGCGTATTGTCCGCTCGTCGGCGCATATTATTGCGCTCTCTGCGGCGAACTGCGAACGTTCTCTGGAAGGCGGCACACCCCGACCGACTTAATGCGTCGCTGACGCACGGAAGCGTGGCGGCGGCGGCGGCGGCGGTGGCGGCGCGACGACGACGACGACGACGTTCAGCTGTGGAATTGCGCGTCCGATGGCAAGGCGCCCGCATTCGGTACGGCGCCGCCTGCACCCGACGCCGACGACCAAGCAACTGTTTGATTTGCTTTCGGGTTTCGCCGCGTCGTTGCGAAACGCTCGATAGGTGCAACCGGCCGCATTCCCGAAGCGACGACGACGGCCCCGAACGCGCGCCGGAACGCGCGGAACATCATAATTAGCGGACACGCTAATTGTTTCCGTTTTGGGCCGCAGCACGGACCGCGTCGCCAGGGGAGCTCGCCGGAGGGGCGCGACGTATTACATATTCTCTGTTCCGCGTCGCCTTTTGTCTGGTAAATCACAACCGGAAGTGCGCTCAACGTGAAGCGCACAACGCGCGGTAATTGCAGCGGCCGGATCGTGTGCCTCAACCGAATTCGATGAGACGCATTAACGATTTATGCGACAAAAATTTCAGTTGTCGCCGGCATTGTGAATTATTCGCGACATTAGCCGCCAAAAGCGGGGTTCGATTTCACTCCGCGAGCTATCATTATTCTACTCTGCGACGCTCGTTCCGCGTCCTCATTCCTAGCAACGGACCGCAATTAAGCCAAGTGGTTACTCCTGATTCCTTAGCACGATCGTTTTCGTCGCTAAATACTGCGCCGCGACGACTCGCTCAAACCCGAATAAAAAGTTTTCAAGATAAAGCGCAATTAGCGTAATTGTAATTCTTTAATCTCGATGTTGTAACACGCGCGCGGCAAAGTTATGCGGCTGGTCGTGTGTTCGCCGAGCAATTAATAAGAAAACCAGCGACTGTGTCGCGCAACGTGCAGGCACTTGAAGGAGCAGGACGAGCGCACCGAATTTATTTCATCCATCGGCGACCGCAGTTCGCAAACAACGCGCGTCGTATCTTCCTTCGACCGCTTGTCGGCGCTTGTGTTTTTCTTTTTATTTGTATTTTTTTACACAACTTTTTCTCTCCGGTTTTCTGCGCTGCGCCGTCCTGTTCGGCTGTTTCGTAATCGGGCCTAGATGCAAATCCAAACATCTCGCCGAGGCGGATGCAAATAGACCGATTGTTTGTAATCAGCGTGCGTTGCGGCCGTTTATCGGATTGTTAACCGAACGCCGTTAGAACGCCGCCATTGCGCCTCGTCGGCAGTGGACGCCGAAATTTAGGCGCAAATCACGTATTACGTTTTATGCCGCGCTCTTATAGCAACACACTTTAGCGATGTTTAACATTGTTTACAGCACATTCGGTCACTCTGGAGTTTGTGCACGCACGGTTAACAGTTACGGTCGCGACTGCAGCGCCGAAGAGCGAAAAACATCAATCTAATTCCATACGGGCGCAATTAGTAGCCGGCGCGGCGCTAATACAACAAATGCCGTAAACAAGCTCGTTTCCAAACTGTCGTACTGCATATTGCTAATTATGTTTGTGCGCGTTCGGCCTTTCGGCGGGAATTTTCTTCATTATCATTTCATCGTTATGTCCTTTCGTGTATTTCGGCAGGTTCAAAGGAAGCGACGGAACGTGCGCGATGCGCGCGCCCGCAATTCTTGCCGATTTTGCGGTTTCCAACTAGAAATGCGACTTCCTTGGACGTTTCACCAAACACTGGCCGAAAATGACACAAGAGAGATCCGATGTTTTGGTGGTTTTGGATGTCGATGCGCGTGCGTTGCCATCGTTACCTGCGAACTTGCTCTCGCTGCAACCTGACTTCGATGCACCGATTCAATTATCGCACATCATCAACATGTCTATTGCATTGCGGCGCATGCGCGTCGTAATTGTCGAATTCGTAAATGGGGCGCAGAGGCGCGGCGCACGTCAGAAATTGCATAATTCGCGCGCGATTCGGAAAAGTTGGCGCGCGATGAGCACACCGACCGACCCAAATGCGCCGCGCAACGAATCCGCACGCACGCGACCGATGCGCCTGCAATGAATCCGCCGATCTAAACAAACGATCGTTGTTTCAAACCAGATAAACGCACCAACAATGGCCCGCCGGCGCCGGCCGAACAATGGCGTGTCATCTCGGCGCGGTAGTTATAAGTTTAACTCCATATTTAGATAATAAAACGTGGATGCATTTTACGCCGCCGATTGCGCACTGTTCGTGATCGGGCGGGACGCACGTTTCGCAAGCGACGCAACGAATTTCGCGCCGAAGGAACTGGCGGCGCGATGTTTCGGATGTTTCGCATTCCTCGCCATCCTGGGCATTCGGCGTTGTGTGCCGCGCGCGAATGTTGGACATGTTTAAATAACGAACGGATGCGGATGCGATCGCGCCATAGATGCACGGACGATAATGAAAGCGAGGGCAATTCAGTCGCTGCCAGCTTGAACAATGCGCCCAGTCGCCATCGGGTCTCCGCCAGTCCTAATCGAAAATAAGTGGCCGATGCACGAATCTATTGTTCGATCGCTGAAAATTGCTTGTGAAAATTCCGAAAATGTCGGCGAATTGTTCGTCCTTCCGCCGCGTTGCGCGCCGCTCTTCCAACAAACGCGCTGCAATCGCGCGCCGATGATAAATGGAAAGCCGTTTGTTATCTACTCAGTGTAATTAAATGCATCGTTGTAAAGCGCGGTGGCGTTCGTTCTTATCGTGTGAGTTGCAGGGCGACTCCCCGAGCGCAAACATACAACAACAACAACGACGACAAAAAAAAAACACGCGATACACGACTACATTATGGAAAGACGTTCCGGAAAAAATCGCCCGACGCGCGTGACGGTCGCGCAGGAAAATGAACGAATATAGGTGTGTGTGTATTTTTCCGTCCTGTCCTTCCGCCGCGCCGCCCCCGAACAATCAACTTAGTGCAGTTATCTGGTGTATGATGATATTACGCGCGCGCAAAAAGGCCGGCGTTTGCTTCATTTTTGCGCGACACTGTTTATTGTTGGCCGCCCTTGCGCGCCCCGAGGGGGTGTTTATCTAGGATATTCATGGGAAGTCGGAGGCGCTGGCGGCGAATGTATTTGCATTCTCGAGCGCACAATGGCATCGATTCGAACGACAAAAGAGCGCCACTTACGTTGGCCGTGTGTTTGGTTAGGATGGTCGCGGAAGTGGGAAGACGCGGAGGACAATACGTCGGGCGACTTTTTTCCCTTTTCGGCCGCCGTTGCGCGCGGCGCATTGTTGCCGGTCGCGTTGGGACACGTACGGGGGGGCGCACTTTGTTATTATTAACTCGCACTTACGATATTGGCGCTCGCCGCGTCCGTGTGAGCGTGTTTATTTTATAATCTAGCGCAGGTAATCCGCAGTTCTCAAGGCAGTCAAGGCACCCGCAGGCATTTATGGCACGCAGCAAATATGCGCGATAAGCGTCGATCGATGCGGCGGCGGCGGCGTTTTTGGCCGCACGCCTCGTTGTGATGCAGGTGCGCGCGTAAAGTCGGACGACGCACCATCGGTCGCGGGGGCTGCAACGGCTCGGATGCGACGTGAATGCGTAACTTGGTGCAAATTACGTAAATTGTATGCGACGGCACGAGCCTGCCGAACCTTCGTCCCTTCGTCCGTCGCGCCGTACGCGCATTTCGCGTCGGTCTGCGCGCGTAATCAACGTTTCGTTCGCGAGCTTACGGCGCCAATTAATTCGGTAGGTATTGCAAATTCAAACAAAAAAATTGATGAAAATCGGATGATTACTAACACAGTTGCAGAATGTACTACTCAAAAATTTGGAACAATGTTTTGCATTATTGGAAAGGTGAGAAAACGCAGATTCTAAATCTGATTTTAAGGCGGCGACGAATTTTGTGCTTAAAAAGTTATCAACAATTTGTGAAACTTCACATGTATCTTAAATGGACACGTAGTCGATCATTTAATGTCATTTTTGACTAACACACCCAAAAAA
>JAODGE020018116.1:0-14479 GCA_027574965.2 Ecitophya simulans | reverse complement strand
TTGCTCAATTTTTGGTTTATACACTTGAAACTCGAAGTTTAAGTGCTTTGCTTATTGTATTGAATTTTTATTAAAAAGAAATAACTTACTTATTAAATTATGTTGTATAAACATATAAAAATCAAGATATTTTGGTACACTTTCTAGGTAATATCATATTTATATTGAGCACAAAACCACCAGTCTTGGATTTTCGATAAAAGTATTTTTGACAAAAAGTTTTCTATAAAAATTCCTTGATTTTAAATAATTTTTTTTTAATAATTAGAATCAAATTATGTAACAAGCGTTTATTTTATAATTATTTATTAGTGGATGCCTACAAGGTTTTTTCTGATACTAGCAGAGTCACGACTGAATTATACAAATTTTGAGTAACAGAATAACAAATGTATTAAAGTTTAAAATCTAAAAATTTGACTTACAAGTAGTAACGTACATTGATATCACCTGATATTATCTTTGTTAAGAGCTGGATAAACACGTTTTTAATTAACACCAAAACAACTGAATTCATTGATGAATATTTTTTTTACAAACACTTCTTTTGTTTTGCTGCGAAGTTCTCCTATATATGTAGTCGGCTTTTGGAGTGTGTGAAAAAGAGACGCAGTCCCTCCACTTTGATGTTGCTAGGCAACGCCCTGGCTACCTACGATGTTTGACATGACACGAAACCAAGGGGGATCTAGAACGTTGCGTAAATCAAGAAACCTTTGGCGTTGTGCAGTTGTTTTCAACGCTGCTATAAATACCGAGCCGATCGCATCGTTCCGATCATTATTCCACCGACTTTGCCACGAGCAATCGCTCTATTTATATCTCCCCATTTATAACATAAATATTAAACTGTGTTAATTTTAATATTATTAATACCTTCCCTATTCTTGTTTCATAATATAACAAGTGTTAAAATCATTCCAACTGAATTACTTTTGAACTTTATTAATAATGAAGTTCTTGTATACCCAGGTGTGTCATTCTTATCAACGTCTTACGACCTGCATTTTTTTTCATTTTATACCAGTTTCAAACGTAAAATATATAACAAGAACGTTAATATTATTGTTTCGTAACTAAACAATCTGATGTTAAACTCGGAGGATCCTGCCTTAACTTGTTTGTTGTTTATAAAATATATATAAATGTTGAATTTTTTTTTGAGTGGTAGCGCTTATTGTAAAATATTTTGAGAATATTCATAAATTTGCCACTTTTAAATGATTGCAATTAACATATGATATATTCCTTTTTTATTATATTGTATTATATATATTTTCATATAATCTTTTATTTCCTTGTGTAAACACAAATTTCTCCAGCCGATACGTTTATAACTCCCCAGCGCGTCTGCAATATTAGTACATTTCGGGTTAGAAAGTACCGGCTACATTCAAATCGGCCATTGCTATGAGCAATGTCTTTCCTAATATTCCCATATATATTAAGACTTTTTTTCCAAGTTTCCTTGCCCATAATATTAATATTACAATTTATTCCATTCCCTTAAAGTTTAAGGTATCCTGAAATGGTTAAATATATATATTTTATTTGAATAAATCTATTAGTTTCAATATCTCTATCTGATCGGCGGTGTTACTTTCCAACACGGATTGATGACTATTTGTTGTAAAGCTACGAGAGCAGTACATTTACACAGAGATGGCAGAACAGGGAATTGTAGTGAATAAGTTTCTACCAACAAACGAAATGATGCCGACATTTTAACAAAAGCGCTACCCTCTTGTTAACATTTTAACAAATGTATAAAAATAACAATAATAAAATGACAATACGAAATCGCGACAGACGCCGACACGGTCACTACATCACCCTCTTTCCTAGTGACCTAATCAATCCGTGTCAACGTAGACAGGGTCGAGCCGATCTATAGAGATTGTTACCGCTCGGCCGCGTATCTTGATGGTATAAGTCTTGGCGGAACGCGAAATTACCTCAGAGACCTTCGTATGGCGCCGGCGGCAAAGTCTTTGGACTAATCTGTTCGAACAAACACACGTGTTGCTGTGTCTGTGTCTAAGTCTTTCCAAACAAAGACTGTTTTGTTTCCGTGATGGGACACTGCTAAGGGTCTAATGCACGCCATGTGCTCTCGCAGACATCGGACCAAATTTGACGTGCCCGTCACCCCAAAATTCAATTCCGCTAAAAAATGCCCCTCGCCATCGGCCGATCTCGTCGGGGTCGGCACTTTAGCAAATGTATAATCGTAGATAATATAATGCATAATAAATATAATAAATAGATGTAAATATAACAACTTGCGAGTCGCGGTAGGACAAATGCTAAAAATATAATCTAGTGGTATCAGACAAAAATAACAATAACAAAATAACAATACGAAAATGCGGAAGGCGCTGACGCGCTCACTACACATAAACAAATGGTGAAACTACTTGGTGTTTATGATTAGCCGTAGCGATAGGGGTAAGAGTTAAAATAGTATCGCTGATGCCAAAAGTTGGCGTGGCCTACGCGCGTCCTGCCCTTGTTGTTGCGGTCACCCAAAAGGGGCACGTTGAGAAAAAGCATTCTTAACACGTCTTGTTCGTCACGAGCCTCAACAGATTTTGTTCAATTTCGTGGATCTGTTGTGTTGATTGTTGTTTCTGTTTTTTATTTAGCTCACTGCTGACGCGTTCTGGTGCGTTTCTGGTGCATTTCTAGTGCTGACACACCAGAATCTTTCGGTTATTTGTACGCTCTTGGGTTTAATATTGTTTGTGTTAACGGGAACCGGCGGTTGGACATTGACTAAAATTGATTTCAAACCATGTCCACTTAATTTTTCCATTGTTTGTCAGTCTTAAGCAATCTTCGCTTAAGTTATTTACTCCAAAACAACAATATATCATTGCAAAATAGTGCTTAACAAACACCCAGTGCATTACAACTATTAGTTAACTTGTTGACCAATTTCCACCCATTACATTCAGATTCAAAACTAGGATTGCTTTTTGTGACATTGACACATTTGCAACTATTGTTGCTATAACTTAAACTATTTTGAATTAACTAAATAAAGAATGGTAGAAACAAAATTGAATCATGTACCTATATACGTAAGCTAACCGACTCTAAACAAGAAAAGATCAGAACTGGCCTACCGTAACTACTTGCTATTCAGTTTCGTAATATTACATGTTATATAATATTCTTTCGCGCAAAGTTTTGTTAATGCTTGTTTGTTATTAACTATTAAAATCCATGGCACGCTATTTTATTAATGATGTCGAAGTTTGTTTAAAAATGGCTTGCTTGAAACTGTAACTAATTATTATAAAGTTATGTAAACAAAAATACACTAAGAGTGTGCAAAAAATACGACACCGAATAATTGTTATTATTGCATTTTATTCATTTTAACTTGCATCCTAGGCAAGCCATTTTACATTGAGGAGTAAAGCGCGTTTCAAACGGTCTATGTTCGTTGGTTATGTTTACATCAACAGCCCAATAGTTTTCAATATTGTAAATTCAAAATGGAGCCATTTCCGTGAGTTTTTATAGTAAAACACTTAATAAATACAATTTAACACAATATTAATTCTTAGGTACTGGAGGAACATTTATAACACAGTTGTAGATGAATTTAAAGCAGTCAGTGTAACCTATGTCTCCGAAGTGCTTTCTGAAGTGAATAAAGACCTTGTTGAAGGAATACTTTTGTACAAAAGATATACCCCCGAGAGTTACACAGCATGGAAGAACAAGGTGCAGGTTTCCAAAAGCGGAAACATTGATAAACTCTTGAAAGACACGAGTAATGCCATTGTAAGTTATCTTGCAACATTTACCTTAACTCAAAGTAGTTCCGAAATCATAAATTAATTGTAATATCTTCTTCAAAGGATTTGGACTGTACTGTTACTTATCGAATGTTCTGTAATTACATAATGTTTGAATATTATGGCAAAATAACAGACATTGAAGAAGCTACTTGTGTTGAATTATACAGAAAGTTGTTCATAAAAAAACTCTGGCAGTTTGTAGCAGCTGAGAGAATGTTCCAATTGAAAACCATACAGTTTCTAGTTCAGCATTACAAAGAGAAAGGCCACAAGTTGTCTAAAGTTATTGATGAGTTTGTGTCCAAGCAGACTTTAAAGGAAATCAGACAGAAGCTGATGGCACAGTTCAAGATGTTGATTAAAGAAGCTCCAAGCAGTGAGCAGGGAATTAATTATGAGGATTATGTTGAAAGGGACCGATCTGAATTGATTCAGATTTTGATCACTTACATTTACACCATTGAGCATGAGAAATTGAGTGGGGACGAAATTGGGAATTTCGTCAATCTTTTCAATGAGCATGGCTTTGCTGTAAATGTTATATTCAATGGGATCGAATCGGAATCGCGAAATTTGGAGTATAGCACATTGTTGATTGCACTTACAAATGTGTGGGAGGACTCTGATTGGCCACAGAACTTCACAAAACTGGAGAAGATTTTCAACGAAATTTCTTCAATGGTTAATTGTCATTCTGTGCTGATATTGTGTTGGAGCATGATGTTGCTATCTCTACCGCCGGAAAAAATTCCTCAGAAATATTTCACACGGTTACCGTTGCTGATCATCGAGTCGTTGAACGAAGAATCGTTCAAACTGTTGCACGGCTTGTTAGATAACGGATACAAAAAGATCTCGAAACTAAACGTACTGATAAACAAAGCCGTCTATCGCTTTTTTAAGCAAATCTGTTCGCGCATCGACAACCTAATGAAAATCTACGAGACTGAAAACAGCATTCTCGTTTTATCCAAGCTCATGGAAATACCCGAAGTGTGCACCGAAGTGATGACTTCGACCAATTCGGTGCGCAAACTCTTCGACGCCACGATCAATCTCTTCCCCTACGATACGAAAGCATTCGCTCAGTTGCTCACGACTTTGATCAAGCACGAAAACTATGCGTCGAACGTCGTCGAACACCTCAGGTGCATTCAAATTTACAGCGAAATACCCGAGAATTCGATCATCGCGATTCCTCCGCATACCCCGGCGTGCGAGATCAATTTATCGAATAACAAAACGCTGGTCCAGTACCACGGCGAGAACATTCAATACTCCTTCCTGGCGAATCTCGAGATCGTCTTTCAGAACGTCTTGGACTACGCGACGAACATCCAAGAAGACGACGCGCTGAAGAACGAGGAGATTAACAACGTCGTGGTCTCCATCGATTTGTTGTGCGAATTGGTCGACCACTCGCTGGACATCTGGCAGGACGACCACTTTCATCGCGTGCTCGCTTGCTGCAAGCACGTGCTGGCCAGGATCAACACCGAATCCCGTCGCAGTCCGTCGCTGGTCAATAAGATATTGAAGTTGTTCGCGCACGGCATGCAAAGGCGGAGCGCAATGTTGTCGAGCATACTCTTGTCGACGACCTGCCTGCCCACAGCCACGGCGCACATGCTGCCGATCCACCAGTTGGTGAAAATCAACCTCCTGAACGACTGCCCGCTGCTACAGCTCATAATGCGGGAGAGATCGACGGGGAATTATGACCTGATTTATACCTATTTGTCTTTCATCAAGGACTGTCTCGAACACCAGCACGAAAACGAACGGTTCTTGTTGCCCGGGATGATATTCGTCATTCAACACATATTTCCCGTGCATTTGGGGTGGAAGGAACCCACGGTGCACGAGAAGAACAAATTGTCTTACGACATACTCTCGATGTTGTTGCACATCCTGCATTCGCACGCAACGAAGAAAACCGCGGACAGATCGCTCGAGTTGATTTACGAGGTTTGCATCTTGACGCTCCTGAACAACGACGCGTTCGTCAAGACGTTTCTCACCATATTACGGTACCGAAACGAGTACATCGAGCAGTTGATGATCAAGGAGGTCGACTGGGAGATTGGTTGCACAAGGGACGTGATTTTGAGCGTCCGGCAGGCAGTCACGATCGTCCTGTGGCTGTTTAACAATGTCGAGTACGCGGAGTTGAAGAAAACCGTCTTTTGGCAGTATTTCAGCTACAGCGGTGTTTGTTTTCCCTCGGTTTTGCGGATAATTTGCGAATATATCAATCACAAGTTTGATTCGGTGCTGCCGAAGTTGGCCTGTCGGTTGTTCAGGAGGATATCGATGGTGAGTTATGCGTTTTATTGAATAAAGTGACAAATTGTAGATGATCAATGAATAATACTAACAGGATTCGAGTATACCAGTCTTGGCTTGCATGGAAATCGATAACTATCAAGTTCAGAGCATGTTCCTTGAACGTCTGAGGGATCCCCTCGAGGATGACGAGATGCGCATCACCCTGCTGGAACTGATCACGACCTGCGTGATGACTCAGAACGGGATGACGGCCGCGTTCTTCAACATGCACGTCAAGAAGCCGCAAGATGGCATTCTGCCCGAGAAAAGCGACGAGACCATCATCAACTTCTTGGGAGAGTATCTTGATAGTATCGCGCAAAAACCCGAAACCCTGCGGAGTCCCGTCCAGTCGGCCATCCTCACACTGTTCCACACTCTGTGGAAGGAGAAGCGTTTGTCCCTCATACAGACGCTGATCACGCAGGACACCTTCTGGTCCGCACTGATTAATCCCCTCGACAAGAACTACGACTTCAAGAGTGAGACCTACTTTCAAATTTTGGATATTCTCGCAATGGAGGCTTACTACACCAAACCGCACGACTTGGCTAAGAATATAGGGGAGCTGTTCTCCGGCAAATTGAATCTCCTCAAGAAGATCTACACCTTGGTGTTGCACTCGTTGAGGCGATACGAGGAGGACATCGAAGGCGTCTTGAAGATACAAGTCGCGTGGAAGAAGTTCATCGTTCTAATGGTGAGAAATCACAAGGAAGTCATGAACAACGACGCGAAAGTCTTCTTGATGACGAGCACGCTGGATGGGCTCTTGGATCACGTTCAATCGCCACACAACACTAACATCATATCGAATTGGATTGACCTTTACTTGTGCCTCTCCACACACTTCGAAATAACGGGCTACGACACCGAGGACAACTTCAAATTGCTGTGCAATTGTTACAAACACCTCGAAGAGGTGTATCTCAGACTTAGCAAGAAGTCGCGCGAAGTTGTCATTACGATAGTGATCAAAACAACGGCGCAATTCAAGTGTCTTTTTGCGAAGCCGTGCGGAACCGTCGATCGTTATTTGTTCATTGTGCGGAAGTTAATCGAGAAGGAATATGACGATGTGGTGCATCGCCGAGGTAGAGGACTGATGTATTCCGACCACGTGGCTTGGCATCTGATAGTTATATTTGGCAATCATA
Organism: Ecitophya simulans; assembly: GCA_027574965.2. NCBI lineage: Eukaryota > Metazoa > Arthropoda > Insecta > Coleoptera > Staphylinidae > Ecitophya > Ecitophya simulans. The sequence continues at coordinate 7,182 of JAODGE020018116.1, read as the reverse complement.
TGTTGCAATATGAGCATCATCACAAGTGGCTGTTTTTTGCGCAGTTGCTTCAAAAGGTTGCCGGGTGTTTGGGGTACTATGCCAGTAGCGTGGTAACAATGCCGATCGCGAAATTATCGACGATGTTTCTGTACAATTTGGCAAAAACTGGTTTGGTTGAGGAGTTCAAGGGCTTGGACTTTGCAGACGTCTATCAGTCGATGAGGAGTCCGCGCGAATTGGCGAATTATGCTAGTTTGCAGAATAACGTAAGTCCAGTTGGTTTCTGAGTAGGTCTCCTGTGTTAATAGAATTAAAATTACAAATTGTACATTACAGGGGAAAAATCCAGATGCATATATGGATTATTGGCTTACATATTCCTACCTGGTGAATTTGAAAGTGATCCTCTTGGAGAAACTCGGATTTTGCATGTTTCGAAAAACCCTGGACTTTATACACATGCAAAGGGACGAGTTGTTCTATTTCTTTAAGCTCTTACAAATCACGGTCAATCCGACCGCTCTCAAACTGATCGCAAGTTGTATTCGATTGTTTAACCAAATGCTACGATGGGATGGTGTTATTGATTTTTCCACCCTAAGTGATTATTATGTAAGTGAACTAATACTAATTATTTATGCGATACAAAAAAAAGTTTTCTTTAATTGAAGGAAATCTTGCCAGAGGTATTGAATTCTTGCATCAACATCATTCTCCGACCGAAAATGATCAAGTTCTATGTGCCTTACGAAATTGTCAATTTGGAAATGCTGGAAAGTGTGCCGCTCGCGTATGTCACCGATATTATGAACGGGTGAGTCTCGTTTACATTTTGTAAGAGTTGGACATCAATAAACAGCTGTGTTCTATCTTGCGTGTTCAGGATCTTGGACATCATAGCAATCTCATGCCGAGGATTGCTTCAAGTATCGCCATCTTTAGAAACGCTTATCCTGCGCTCGGCTGCCGTTCAGAAAACGTCTCATCAGCTTCATCTAGACTGGGACTTCCATATTCCCAACGTGTACAATCCCAACGAGAACATTAGGTCTCTAACGTTCGGCGCCCTAATGTGCGTCGTTCACTACCTCAGCAAGGCGCGCCAACTGCAAACCTCGAACAAGCACCACCTATCCAGGAAGGACGCCATGCTGTACATTCCGACGATGCTGCTGGAAGCGGAATGTGAGAAGCGCGCGCTCGATCGGAGCGAATTGTACGTTTCGTTCCTGTGTCCCGATTACATCGAACCGGCGTCGATCGAACCGTTCAATTCGATTCATCGCTTCGCGACCTCGGAGATTTACAGCCTCACCTCGCCCTGGTTGGGCCAAATGGACCAAGACCGCACGACGATCGCCCTCGAGCTGGTCAACACCTTGTTGGCTTCGCAGATTTTCCGCGCCGTGTCGATGATCGTCACCGATCACACCTTGAAGCAGCAGATGCATATGCTCAAACGGGAATTGTGTTCCGAGCTGCACTTCTTCCACGATTTCGTGCGGAAGCACGGCGCGCATACGGGAACGTACGAAGTGGATGGCAATCGCATTGTTTGTATTAAAAAGTCCGCTGATAGATCGTTTACGAGTCAAGATTATTTGATGATGCTATCTCACTGGTTTATGGATATTTGTTGTCTTGCACCGTAAGGATAAACTGGCCAATTTCCACTATGTAAACAATAAATAAGTCATATATTATTTATTTTACTTGGTTGTCTTAGTTGGTATATATTCATAGGGTAATTATTATCTAAACTGCTCATACAGAAACTGGTAGATATCCATAACATTAAGCCACTAAAATATATTCAAAATACAAGAAAATCTTACAAAATCTAAGTTTTATTGATTAGTCAATGGAAAAGTTTCCAAGTATCTATGTCTTTCGTTCACGGAAACGTTTTCGTTGGGTCTTTTGGTGAACTTGAATAGAATAATCAAGAATAATAAAAGATTTGAAAACGCAATGAATACAAGTATAGTAATGATTGCTTTATCAGCAGCGCTTGTTCCTGTCTGTACATTTCTATTGGCGAGTTTGTTGGTTTGCAAGCTGTAGCTTTCCTTATCTGCCATTTCTTGATGTTTTAATATCATTCCAATTGTTGAATTTATTTCCATACTTATATATTTAATTAGATCAGTTAAGTTTACATCTCTGTTGATTCCATTGGATTTTGCATTATTCGTATGCTTCTCTTTAGTAATTGTCAAATTCAATTCCTTGATCATATACTTAAATCCATCATATATAGCTTTAACTACTTCCGATGTTAAATTTCTTTGTTCCACAAGATCGGTCGTTATTTTTCTTTCATGGTTTGAAGATCCATTGTTGATTGTAGTTTTGTTATCGACGATTTCAGTGTCATTGCAGGCAATTCCACGTAGGTTTACTCGATTTTTCTCATTTCCGTATTCCAGTATGGTATTCATTTGCTTGAATTGGTTTATCAAATGAATAAGATAGTTGCAGTAAAAGTTGTTTCCATCAATACGAATCAAGTCGAGATGGTGATGATAAAAAACTTTTAAGTCGAGTTGTTCAATCCAATTGTAGCTCAAGTCCAGTTGGCGTAAACTCGGTGTATTGATGAATATGTACGAATTAGTCTTCAAGCGGTTATGGCTCAACAATAATATCTCCAAATTGTGTAGGCCGCTCAACGATCCAACATCGATAGTTTCCAAAGAGTTGTCAGATAGATCCAATTTGATCAAGGAGTTCAATTGTATAAATGTGTTGGAGGCAATCTTGGACAATTTGTTGTGTGATATATTTAGCGTTTTTAAACCAACATCAATTCTACTCATAAAATCATCTTTTTTTATGCTGGATATATTATTCCTTGATAAATCTAATGTCGACAAATTATCTAATGTACCAAATGCAAGTCTAAATTCATTTAAACAATTATTCGATAGATTTAGCGCGTTCAACTTGGTTAAATTTATAAAATCATTCTTAATATCCACGCTTGATATATTGTTTGTAGATAAATCCAATGTAAACAAGTTATTTGATGTATCAAATGCAATTCCAAATTCATTTAAATAATTAAATGACAGATTTAAAGTTTCCAACTTGTTTAAATTATGAAATTGCATTTTGTCCACGGCGCTGATTTCATTATGGACAATTTCTATTACTTTTGCATTGTACAAGTTTTGGAAAATGTGTTCATCCAATTCAGTAATTTTATTATGGCTGATTTTGATAGAGTCGTTTGAAATTATGCATGTCGAGCCAGTCTCAAGTGATTCTGCAGTATGTAGTACATTTTGCAGATCAATTTGAATATTATGGCGGAAACACATGCCAACTATGGGCAGTAGCTTCTGACAAGTTAATTTATTTCCACTTATATTCAACACCCTTAATTCTGTATTGTTAAATATGTTCCTTATTACGTTTGTATTTAACAAATTGCTATCATCGCCAAGTGTTGTTATGAGATTGTAAGATATATCAAGTGAATGCAACTTATTTAAGTATATAAAAGTGTTATAAGATATATTTGTTAGATGATTGTATGATATATTTAAGTATTTCACGTTTGTTATATTTATGAACGTATTTGTTGACAAATTGGTAAAATTATTTCTCGATATGTCCAAATTTTCAAGACGATCTAATTTACCGAAGGCCCCGCTCAGATTTGAAATATTATTGTTAGATAAATCAAGTAGCAATAGATTTTCCAAATCGTTGAAAGATAGAACGCCAAGTTGTAGAATTTTATTGTTCGGCAATTGAATTCTTTCGACGGAATTTAAATTGTTGAATTCCGAATATACATTAGAAATGTTGTTTCCAATAAATTTGATTGTCTTGTACTTTGCTGGGCACATTGCAGTATCTAACATGAATACGTGTTGATAAGCCTTCGTATTAATTACCTCCGACGGAAAGGAAATAATATGATGGACTTGTGAATTATCAATTACAATGTTTATCTGGCCATAATTACATGCCACTTTATCATTAACAAACGCACTGATGTAAAAGTAATTTAAATTGCTGGTTGTGACAGTAATATCTATTATATTATATTTCATGAAACCATAATTATAATAACGTATTAGCCCCCACCGGTCATCACTTATATTTAACACGTTTGATGGGATAGACGAATTATTTAGATATTCCAATACACATTCTGTTATTATTGCATAATATCCATTAAAATGCTCTTCCACATGATGGCACTGAGGGGCGATAATATCAACTTTATAAATTAAGATAACAATTACGAGTTGAATAATCATTTTAGTAACCAACACTTTGTACAACCAGTCCCTACTAACAATAAATGTAAAGAATTTATGCAGACAACTTATTCTGTCTAGACGTATATCCGTTTGGTTTATAATTATCTGCTTCAAGCCACACAATAGATATCATATCAAACAAACAACGAACATTTGCCGCTGTTTAGTTCTCTCTTGTTATTACTTACATTAACTCTGTTGCAATGAGCATGTAAGTTACAAACTTCCCTCTCAGTTTTAATATCTGAATGTAGACCAAGTTTTGTAGTGCAGCACAAACGGTTAAGTATTTTACCAAAGAATTGCTAACTGACTTGGCTGAGTCCAACAGAATGACTGTTGGTGTCAATCTATAGACGTATTATATCAATCAGCAGTTTTAGTGCTAACCGCAGGAAATCATATATGCATCTTATAAACATTATTTTAATTTCAGTGTTCTGCCAAATTATTTATAAATTGATATTATACATTCTTCAATTATTATCTATATCTCATAATATTTAAAGTTTGTTATTTTTTAAAGTTCGATTTGAGCAAAAGAAGATGACTTCCACTAAGAAAATGCTAACTTTCTACTTATAATAGCTTCAAAATTGTAGTCAAACAGTGGTGAAAATGAGTTAAATATTTAATGCCATTACTACTAGCTTTCCTTGGCTCAGTTGTCAGGTTTAAAGCGTTGGCTTGTGAATGTAAAAAATGCAAATCTTGCATTCGTGAATTCTTCAACATCAGCATGATTGTTGAATTTATCATGCCGATTCCGTTCCTGTGGCATAATTATAATTTTTAACCATAGCGTATATCACAATATTACAGAAACCAGCCAAATTATTTATAAATTAATTTATTTTATAAATTAATATAATACATTCTGGAATTATTATCTATATCTCATAATATTTAAAGTTTGTTATTTTTTAAAGTCCGATTTGAGCAAAGGAAGACGATTTCCACTAAGAAAATGCTAACTTTCTACTTATAATAGCTTCAAAAATGTAGTCAAATAGTGGTGAAAAATGAGTTAAATATTTAATGCCATTACTTCTAGCTTTCCTTGGCTCAGTTGTCAGGTTTAAAGCGTTGGCTTGTGAATGTAAAAAGTGCAAATCTTGCATTCGTGAATTCTTCAACATCAGCATGATTGTTGAATTTACTATGCCGATTCCGTTGCTGTGGCATAATTATAATTTTTAACCTAAGCGTATATCACATTACAGAAAATGGTGGATATTTACGACGCTTTAGTCACGACAGTTCATAGTGTCTAAACTTTTAAATAAGGAAATAGGTGCGAGGAATTGTTGATATTTGGTAAAGCGTGGAGCTCGTGCAGTAGCAAAAGCAGGTCACATTTTTAACGTTCGAGACATTCCAATAGATAAAATCACCCCACCATCCTTAAAACAAATTTATTCTTACTATGAACAAATATTATTTACGAATGGTACACATGATAGTCACAATCCAAACTCGAACGCACGTCGTATGCGCCAACAAACGCACAAGATATCTACACTTGTAAAACGTAAAGGGCAAAATAAAGCAAATCAACGATTCTCTACTAGCACAACGTGAAACCTAAACGTTAAAAGGAGAAACGATTCGTTTCGCCGACGTAAATAAATACGAAAAAAAAATGGCTATGCTGTAAGATGTAGATAAATAATATATAAATATGTCATTTGTTATTAAACTTTCAACGTGTTAACCGTTTTAAACTATTCTTTCGCCGCACTGCGCGCCTGCCAATCAATCGTTACAAAACCTATCGAAGTCTATCGAGATGGATTTCTTAAAATTTGGCACCGCATTAGCATTACAATAGTCAATCAATTGGCAATCGCTAAATAGAATCGAGCGTATCCTAATTAAATGTTCGTTCGTGTGTTCGATCGTAATTTGCTTGTTTCGTTTTGTATGTGGTTTTTGTTTTCAGGAGATCACAGATAAAATTCAGAGTACGTGGACGCGCGGCGCGCCGTTCGCGTCGCTCACTTGAGCAACACCTCGGCGAACTGCGCGATCGCGTGCTCCTGCGCCAACGCCGCCAGCTCCTTCGTCCATTCGTCGAGCAGGACGGCGCACGTCGCGACGCGCTGCGCGTCGTTAAACTTTGGATACCAATGAGCGCGCGCGTCCTCGTTGTGCACGCCCGCCGGCGACGTGACCTGCATCTGCATGTCGCCGCCTCCGCCCACCGTCAGCGATGAGGAGACGCCGCCCGTCGCGGCCGCGCTTTGCCGCCGCCCAAACATGCTGGACAACGAGGACAGCGATTGCGTCAAACTGCGTCGCTTCGGCCCGTTGCGCTGAAAAGGTCCCGCAGATAGCGTCGCTTCCTCGTGCGAGGAGACTGCCGGAGGGAGGGAGCTGTGCGGGGAGGCGTTACGATCGAGGGCGATGCGACGTGCGTGCACCAATCGCGTCTCGCGCTCCAACAGAAACTGTTTCGCTCCGGACGTCAGCGACTGACGCTCGGGCTGTCGCGACATGAATTCATCGATTTGTTGCTTCAACGAACCTAACACCTTATCCGCAGACAAATAAATAGTCAATACCGGGATTTTTTTGTTTGTTTGTTAAAATACATACTTGAAACAACGATGGCACATTCGGTTGCAAGACAAGACTGTGGTCCAGAAGGTACGCCCTCAACAGTGGATGCGAATAGGCGGCCAGTCTGGAAATCAATCCCGTAAGATGTAAATTGGCATAGAAGGAATTCGACAGCAGGTTCTTCAGTTTCTCCATGAGCAGCGTGAGGAACGGACCGGCGCCCACGCTCACGTCGCCCACGTCTCCGTGGCACGCCCCTAAGGGCCTGTGGGAGTGGCTTGTGTCGTTCGAATGCTGCGACACTTGCCAGACGGGTTCGTCGAGCTTCACGTTCAAGCTCTCGAACCCACTGGACTCTCCC